>JZLH01S0019268.1:0-15794 GCA_001188425.1 Eucidaris tribuloides | reverse complement strand
AGTCACACGCTCAATAAACATGCGCGCTATCCAATGTAGCCACACAACGTAGCTTGACAAGCGATGTGCTCTTTACCTATATAGCAAGAGTTCCGAAAGCTCGTGGAATACCCGGGTGGAATAATATAGCGTCGGGCGTAATTTTTGCTAACCCAGAATTCACACTCAGTCATTTTATAGCAAACAATTTAATTACATTATTCCCAACTAATATCTGCCGATGATGGTAATCGGCGACACGAAATGAGCCAGATTCTCTCCCGCATTCGCAATCGTGACAAGTTTATTGTGAAAAAAAACTAGGGCATGATTTAATGAGTAAAATGCATAATATCAACAGGGAATTACATACCCTTCCGATAGTGTTACATTTATGGCACCAGTGTTTAAATTTCCTAGACGTCCAGTTTGTTAAGATATCGGCGACACCGTAATGAGCCAGATATTTGACATTCGCTACTGTGCAATCGTGACATATGCGTAACATAGCTGTAGCTCCTGGCCCCTGGCCTGCGCTGCCACCGCGCAGGGAGCGGCACGACAAAATATGTAAAAGTTTATTGTGAAAAAACTAGGACATGATTTAATGAGTAAAATGCATAATATCAACAGGGAATTACATACCTTTCCGATAGTGTTACATTTATGGCACCGGTGTTTAAATTTCATAATAAAAACTCAACATTTCCTGCGTTTTTTAGTGGTTTTGGTGTGCGGTGAATATTTGCTGCTGGCATAAGCCAGCATGAGCTAGCCTCTGATTGGCTGAATGCCGACAGATCGAACAAATCGTGGAGCAAATCAGATTGCGAGAAAAGTACTATTTACGGCTTTTAAGTACTATTTACGGCTTTTAAGTACTATTTACGGCTTTTAAGTACTATGGTCTAGACGCCAAACCTGAAAAAATGAGTAGTTTCGTTTCACTTCATGCTATAGACAAAATTTGTAATCATGAAAGCTGAAGGTCTGAGGGTGTGAATCTGCCAGATGCCAAGAACGGCAGGTGGCCGACCTGATGGACAACGGAAACTCGAACTTCAATGACCTAAAATCGCCTATTGGCGAAATTCTTCTTGTCAAATTGAATCCTACTATATCAACATAAATTACTTTGAAAAGTAATGACGTTAAATTTATGTTTAGTACATTGTTAACGCAGGACAGAGGATTCCATGAAATCTACTTAGACCGAGGGACCGAAAATTGTACCTTGAGTACTTTGATTGACCGCTTCCCTTGCAAACTGGTATAAAATATGCCATTCTTTAAAAAGGTAAAACTTAGTTATTTTAAAATTCACGTGCAATTAATATGATCAAAATTAATTTGAATTAAGTAAAGTATCCCGAGTACTTAACACATAATTGATTCGGTTACCATGGAAACAAAACCCCAACAACCCCGGAACCACCCGCGCATGTAAACTTCGTTTATACGCAAAAGTATGCGTTCTTCTCCGGCCTCGCCCGTTCAACAAGATCCTGTATGGTGATGTGCAAACCAAGTCGTTAACGTCGTTAAAAACGTTGAATTTCAAGGTCATATGTTAAGTCATGACAAGGTCACTGAAGGTCATTTCAAGGTCATTTTACGCATGCCACGATTTACATTTATTACTTTCTTGCGCAAGATTTACGTTTATATTACAAATATTTTATCTCAATGTTGCGTTGCGCGTTTCATATATAATGTGGTACCATTTATTCTAGCAATATAATACTGACGATCTGAGAAACTACAATGAATGTAACGCCAACTACAAGCAAATAACATTCAACAATTATAGATACAAAAAATTACAAACACAACAAATACAACAAAATTGTGCATTGAAATCAAACAAAGTGGCTTTGTCATGGAACCCAACGGCTCAAAGTTCATCGACCTAAAAATGACCATTGCTCAATTGAGCAAAGTGAGATGCCCAGGATATCCCATCATCAAAACAAAGCGTCTTTCTGTACAAATGCATGACCTGATTAAGTTATGTTTTACTCGTTATATTAGTCCGGTCCAAAGTATAGCTGAGAAATGGAAGCTCAGTTGGACATTGAGACAAATTTGTGACCTTGAGGTGACCATTGATTTGAAGCTTACCGATGCAAATCTGGTACTAAAAATTATGTTAACCCCCCCCAAAAGTTAAAACTTTGTTCCAGCTCAATATTCATTTATAATATAATAAAGACTAGAAACCTTTTTCTGTGTCACCGACATATCATCATTTGTTATTCTTACCATTGAAACAAGCAAAGGGTCACCTAACCCTATGAATCCGGCTTGAAGGTTGAAACAAGTGAGTAAACCCAAAAGAATAACCCCAAGTCTTAATGAATTTTCCTTTGGAGAATCATGACCCCGATAATCTACTTTGCGAAAGTTGTGGTCACGCACACACAACACACACAAAATTGGTGCACTTAGTTTTGAAGTGAGCAAACATTCTGACCGTGAGGTACCCTTCAATCTTAGTGTGAATGGCAAATCTAGTACTTAAATTTGTCATCCTTGGAGAAAAAAATTAAGATTGTTCATTTTCGCGAAAAATGCGGAAAAATAAAACACTATAACATTTCAAGAGTACTAATTCAACATACTCTTTAAGAATTATATTTAAAGGCATGATTTCGCTAACCGTGTACATCATATAGTTTTAATCCATGAAACGCCTTTTCTATAAACGTGAATGACAATAGAGTGAAATGCACTGTAATGCTCGATAGCATGTTAACTTATAGTCCTCGGCTAACACTGGAATAGTTTTAAGATACCTACTTTCCTCGAACTTCAAACTATATTATTAAACATACTTTGGTGCTGATGCTATTAATTTGTAATTCAAATATAGCTTGAGTAATAATACGCATGTATGAATATTGTCATGAAAAATGGATCAAAAATTCATTTAAAACAGATTGAACATAAAATGAATGTGTTTAACACTCCATAGAGCAGGCAACTAACATGCCAGTTAAGTCAGGCAGCGTTTACCGCTTGAGCATACCACCATTATGTTTACTGCTATCAATTTCTAAAATAAACTGATAAAGAGATTATTATAGACTCTGCTAATGATCATCAACATCAAAAATAATCTAATTTCTATCAAGCTGACCAAAAACCGTAATTAAATAAGCAATATTTTAGAAAAAACATCTTCTCACAACGCTTTTGCAAAACGCTCACACGTAGCTTTGGTGATGGATTTGAAGTTTCCCGGCAATTGAATAAAAATGGGAGAGAGTTGTTTGTAGCAGCGAGACGCCCCAAAGTAACTTTCATGATTTTAAATGCCCCCGACTGGATTAATGCTACAATGGACCTAAAGGACTATTTTCAGAATTTTCGAAATAGCGATTAGTTGTGCAATTGTACGTCACAAATAGAAACTACTTGGAATAGACCACGCCCTTTGTGTCGGAAAAACGTAACCACTCTATCTAAAAATTACATACTTTTTAATCGTTTTGGTTATTGATATATCGTTCCACTGAATCAATATATACAATAAAAAGAAGAATTGTGCTGACTACCTTGCAATAATATTAAAGAAAAATATTTAATCTAATCTTCTTGCGCAAGGACATCATTTACAGCTCAGCATGCATGATGTGAATTCACATTTAAGTGAGATTGTTCTTTTTGTAACTATAATGAAAAATAACTTAACACCCTTCATTAATACCAAAGTTCATGATTTAATATTACACACTAAGAAAAAGGGGTGCATAAAATGTCGTTATAGCGCACCCTAACATGGTGAATTTTTGAACCCCTCACTCAGTGGGCGCACCGTCTAGCACATACACCTCAAGTAGGTGCAATGTGACCCACAGAGGTCAAAATTTGTTAAAGTGTAGCCTGAAGGTGCCAGAATGCTAAGGGTGCTGATACTGGGACATTTATCACCCCAAATTACAACCCTTATTCCTAGTAAGTAAAAAAATTAACCATGAACAACCAGTTATGATTGACAAAGAATTGGTTATTCTACTCTAACCTAAAATCATACACTACCATAAAAAATACCATTACTGTACAAATAACGGAAAATCCCGCCCAATGCCAATGGTCGCAGCACACACCAAGGATGCCCAGGTTCGGCCATTTAAGGATTGGACACCTCCCCTGGCTGGCCGGTCTGCGCGGCAGGGTTCCCTAAACAGCACCCCATTTGACATCTCTACAACTTTCCTAACACGCAATCCGTCTCAGCTGCCCCCACACATCCCTTCACACACAATGGCACCTCTCCCCTCCCTTCCACTTACCTCATAATCGACTCCACCTCTCACCGAATATCCACAACCCTACACCCAACCTTAACATGCACACCTTCCGCCCCCACTCATTTGTTTCCACTCGCAACCTTAGCCTCAGCGTAACCTTATCCAACTTCCCTTCCTTGCCTCACATAAAACTCATCTCCCCAAGTAACTGTCAATCCACCATCACAACCTTTAGGCAACTGACCTAGCCACCAAAACCATGTCGTCACAGGCCGTCACCACCCACCTCCCCATCATCTACAACCCTCATCCCTACCGACCTCCCAGTTTATCAAAGTTACCGAACATTCTCCAATGCCACCCCTTGCCCCTGTCTCCTCGTACACATTTCGCTCCCTCCTTCACAATTGGATACCCCTCATCTTTGGGGTCCATGCTATCTTCATCCAACCTCCACCGCTGCCCTTGCCAATCCGCTCATCTTTCGTCAACACCTGGTTATGCCTCCATGTCGTAGCTGCAATCACCACCACACCTGAAAGGACACGCTCATCGACCCTTGTTCTTACAAACCCTCTCAGTCTAATCGTCTTCCACACTCCCTCATTCTCTTCAAATTCACCAAGTGATGCAAGACAATCGTGTAAGGGGCGCTGATCATTGAAAGGCCACGCTCCGGAGACATTGTTTATGAGGTCGTTCCATAACCTTCCTCTTTCAACCCCCTCCAAGCGGTCCACCCCCTGTACTCCCTGCTGTACATGCCTTTTCTAACCGCAATTCCTCACCTCCTAACTGCCTCAACCAACCAAAACCCTCCTGCCCTCCTTCCTTCTGCTCGTAACCATCTCATCCCTGACGGAACCCCCAACACCCACTCCGCCCGACTCTAACACACCACGCATCTCCTTCCACTTGCCATTGCGCCACTGCTTCATCGCAGCCTGTCTTCTGTCCTCCCTCCCCCCATTTCAATGTTCGCGATCGGTGGCCTAGATTCATTCTATGTTTGGTCTTGGAATCTTCCGTCATCATCATTACCAACACTAGCCTTCCCTCTTTGAACTCCTCCACTAAACTGACTCAAAGGCACACTGTAGCTTCCTAATCTCCAAAAGAATCTAAATCTGTAACACGTCTTGGACACCTAACCACTTCCCGGCTAGTATACGAGGAACTCTGCGTGGATCAACCCTGACCACTGCCACCTCATACACACTGCAGTACGCACATATCACGTGACAACCAAACTAAACGGCAGCAACCATAACCTTTGCATTCCAGGGATTTAATTTCTGTCCACCCTCTTGAGCAAATCCAACCACGTAAATGATTGCGACACCACCGAGCTCTCTTCAACTTATTCTTTCATACCAAGCGCCCAAACCTTACACCCCTGCTCAAACCTAGGTATGTCCTCACCCCCCAGTACGAAACTCTTCGCAACCACCATCCCCTTTCCTCAACGACACTGATTGGCTCTTCCTGAACTATCCTCATCAGTGCCAAGTCTACTAATCTCAATCTGCAGAGCCCCTATAAACCTGGCTACATTACCTACACCAAATTGTCAAATAATCCCATAAACGCCCTGATCGAAGGAACAACAACCATCCCAGCCACGTCCAAACCCCCAATCTCTGACTATATACGGGTCAGCACCTACATACTTAGAACATAAGCCAGCGTTGAGACTAGGCATCGCATCAGAATACCAAGCTCGATTGCCTGCCACCTCTGTAATCCCAGTCGTGAACTTATCCTCAACTGACTGTAAAATCTCTGCACCGTGTAGACAAGCATTCCGGACCCACCTCTGTAACCCAAAAACTCCAAAGCAAAATAGGTAGCTGTGAACACTGAGTCCATAAGCAATTTGCCAGATCCAACCAATAATCCAACATGTCCTTCTTCTCAACGCTACACACCACTGATGACTCCCAAAATCATACTGACATGTTCCACACACGATCCAGCGAAAAGCGGTTCTTCCATCTCAAAAGTCTTCAATTCGCCCTGCCAAACACAAAAAATAATCTTACAATCCATGTTCATCCAGCGAAATGGGTCTGAAGCCAATCCCTGGAGTCCTCCTTTGGATGTATCAATCCCTCAGCCAAGCACCACGGCTGAACAATCCTTTTCGCCAGAAGCCCCCTTTGGATTCCATAGCACTCTTCGACACGATACAATAACTTGAAAACTTGTAACAAGCCATTCAGCCAAGTTGCGCTCAGCTCTGAGCACTTCCCACCTTAAGCATCTACTACCTCCATACCTCAACTCAACTCAAGTCAAAACTGACCTCAGCCATGGGGCCTAACCACCCTGGCAGCTCAATCTCCCCTCTTTCCTCATCACAAATTGTTGCTTCAAATTCTCCTTAACTCTTCCTTGCACCTGCCAAACATCCCAAACTCTCCAAATAATCTCTCGCATAACTTCTGCGATTCTAGACAACGCTTCCTCTCCTTCCCGGGCCCCTCCCTTTTCCCGCTTCATTGCACGAATACAGTTCTCTCCATTCCGAGATACTTCTTTTTCAATTCCTCATACAGCCCCTCCAAGTAACTCTCTCTCCTCATTCTGAATTGCCCTCCACCTCCAACTTTGGTATTAGTCTTTTGTGGCGCAAAACTCGTCTGCCTACGTGACCATCACCTCCCCCTCCTTGACTCTGTTCTGCACACAACTCATAACACAACCCTCAAACATTCAATCTCCACATACCAGTCCAACTCTACCTCCAAACTTTTCCATATCCTTCTGTCCAGCAACTTCCACTTATCAACTACTGCGAGTGCCCACGTAATTGACTCCTTCCGCTCCACCTCAGCATCGTAAGAGGAGCTGAGGTCACCGTCACTGTGCTGAAAACCTGACCGAGCCTCCCACGTTCACCCAGCCAATCCGTCAGTCGGTGCCCTAACTGCCTACTCCCCACACTTGTCTCCCCTGTGAACCGCCACAAATTCTCCTTCCCTTGAACTCCCTCCCACCATCCTTCACCAGTCACCCTCTTGTGTTCTGTCGTGAGTCACAGCCCCAGAGCCGTCCGCCGCTGTTCGGAAACCCAGCCGATCTCTCATCAGCGCGACTCAACCGAAAAGGCGGATGAGTAGCCTTCGATCAGGGGCACACACTACTCACTAGCTTAAAAAGCCCTTCCCACTGTCACCGATGTAATCTAAAGATACTTTTACTTTGTGGTCAGCCCCATTTTCGACTGTTAAAAAACCACTTTCTCATTACTAATGGCTTTCCTGCATTAAACTCAGAAATGACCTTGTGACACATTGACCCTTTATAACCCTAAAAAAAAAAAATAAAAAAAAGTAATTGTCTATAGGCGATATATAGGTCCTAATTCCAGTTTAATGTTGAATATTGACTAAAGAACAGTTTCCTTAATAGTACACAAAATTAAATGTACCTCCGATCCTTATATTTTCCACAACACGATTTAATCATCATCTTGTCTATTGAAACAAGGTTAACCCATCTACAGCGAGCTACTGAGACCCATAAAACTACTTTATATCATCAGAAATGCTAAAATGTCACTACAGCATATCAATGACATAGAGTGACGTGCACATTAACCTCAAAATTATCCAGCTTGAATCTATAATAACACATACGCTATCCATTTAACTTATCAAATCAATCATCATGAGCTACCATGAACTACATGTATGCAGTATAAACAAGTAAATTTCTTGCACAAAACACAAGTACAATGACCTTGAACCTTGACCTTAACCTAAAATTCAATCAACTCCCTTTATACCTATTTCTACAATTTAATGAAATCACCATTTACATCTAACATTTGCAATAATTTTTACCCGAGCAATAAATTGGACATATGACTGAACGTACACCAATACCTTGTGACCTTGACCTCTGACCTTTGACCCATCAATAGGTGGAATACATTCATCCATTCATTATGAAAACTTTAAATGTACTTGGCGACATTGCAAGGCGATTTGCAAATGACTTAAATATTCCACAAACATGGCTTCACTCTTTGAACCTTTATCATCATCACATCAAATCCAGCTCTATTGAAGATATTAAACTTTAAAATGCAATTCCCTAATATTAATCATGATTATCCGAATATGCAGTATATAACGCATTACCGAAGAATGGTGACTGCACATACACAAAAGTGATCTGTACATCGGACAGTACAGTAACCTTGTGATTAATGTGTCTAACTGTACTTGAATGAATGTGTTACTTATAAATTTCACAGGAACTTATTTCTGAGGAATATTTAATATATGGTACGTGTTAATGTCATAGGTGTTCAAAATCACTGAGACACACAATATTCTAGTCAAAAATCATAAAATGTCACGTTTTACCAGCTGTCCGTCCATGCCGTCCGTTCCGCCTACCAGGTACTAATACCAACCATCAATGAAAACTCTGATTGATATTAAATTAACCTAGGAGCACTTTCTACATGAGACACAGTTTCGCAAGAACCTCCGACGATGAAAACAGACCATAATTTGTCGGTCCCCAAATCGTCATTTCACAGCAATAAATACCCAACATTTAAATGAGTAAAGTGATTCAGCCTGTATCTTCTTTTCACAGTTATACAATTTCTCATCCATTCTAAACACAGTTTCGAAACAAAATCTTCTCAGTTTTAGCCTATCTATATAGAAACGGCACCAAAACCGACGCATTTTTGAGCGTAGCCCGGAAGAAGTCATGTAACATAGCCCGTAGCCGGGCGACCATCGCCTTGCGGGTATAACCGTACATACTAAACTGGAAAACAGTGTCTATCACCCTTTGCTTTAGATAAAAAGTCCAGCCGTTACCGCGTTATCATTGGCTACTTCGTCGTTATATTTTTCGAAACATTGCGAAAACATAATAAACGCGATCGCTCACACTACAGTCACACAACAGTCACACAACAGGTAAACTTTTGCTTTGCTCAATTATAAAATCGCACCAAAACCTGACCGCATATTTTAGCTACCCGAAAGCATGGTGAACATAGCAACGTAGCCGGCGACCATCGCCTTGCGATAGCGTACAAGTACTAAACTGAAACAGTGTTGTATCACTCCTTGCGCTGTAGATAAAAATCGCACGTTACCGCGTTCTCATTGGCATTCGTGTTATATTTTTTGCGAACATTGCAGATCACACAACAGTCACACAACACTAAACTTTGCTTCGCTCGAAACTACAGTCACACAACATACATCAACAGTAAACTTTTGCTTTGCTTTCACCAGATCTAGTTCGGGTGGTTAAATGTTTTCGCCGGCCCAGCGTGCTAATGAGTGTGAGGCCAACGATAGCCTAATCATAGGGAATACAATGTTATGTGCTGTACAACTACAGACTGTGTGCGTGTAATCCCAGGAGCTCCGACCTGCGGCGAGCCCTGTATCTGTGTTCCATCACGACTTCCGAAGGATGGAAGGGGCTCTCATGGTTGTTGGTGGCGTGGAAGGGCAAGGACATTAAAGTCAGGGGTGCAACAGGTTGGCTGGGAGGGTGGTTCCCCCCCCATTTGTGGGTGGGGACGGGGGGGAGGGCTTGCTTAGACTGCTAGCAGCGTGCAACAGGTGGGTGGGAAGGGTTGCTAGGTACTTCTAGCAGTACATGTTATAATCAGGCGGTGCAACAGGTGGTGGGGGAAGGGGTTGCTTAGACTGCTACAAGGACAGAATCGAGCGTGCAACAGGGGTGCGGGAGAGGGGTGGTTGCAATCCCCCCCCCCCGTTTGTATTGGGAAAGGGTTGCTTAATGGCGGTGCCCCCTCCCTGAATGACCTTAATTCGAAAAGATCCACAAAAACTTCAGGTGTAGGGCGGGGAAGGGGGATCTAGCAAGGACAGGTAAAGTCAGGGGGGTGCAACAGATGCTGGGGAGGGTGCCCCCCCCCCCCATTTGTAGGGCGAAGGGTGGGGAAGGGTTGCTAGGGACTGCTAGCAAGGACAGGTTAAGTCAGGCGTGCAGACAGGGTGATGTGGGGGAAAGGGGTGGGAAGGGGTTGCCTTAGGACTGCTAGCAAGAACAGGTAAAGTCGGCGTGCAACCAGTCGTGGGTGGGACAGGGGTGGGAGAGGGGTGGAAGGGTGGTGGGATGAGGTGCTGAGGACTGCATACAAGGAACCGGTAAAGTCGGTGTGTCAACAGACGTGCTGGGAAGGGGGTGGTGCAATCCCCCCATATTGTGGTGGGAAAGGGTGGGGAAAGGGTGCTAGGCGTTGCCTCCCCCCTAATTACCTTAATTCGGAACACATGCAAAAAAATTCAGGTTAGTTGTGGTGTGGCGGGGGAAGGGGGATCTAGAAGCTAGCAAGCGACAGGTAAAGCAGGGCGTGCACCAGGGTCAGGGAACTGCTTAGGGGGTTGCCTACGGCAACCCTCCCCCTCGCCCCGGCTCCTGCACCACTGAAATATTATTTTTCATTAAAATATTGCCTGGCTGGCCCACCCTTGTTAAAGGATCATGCAACAGTTCGTTGGAATGTCCTAAAATTCTGGCCCCCAGGGCCCCACAAATTAAAGGAAGCCTAAAAGGGGGTGTCATTCGTAAAATCATGCATTTTTTTTTGTCAAAGGCCAAGATGGGCTGTGAAATGTCAATAACTCCGAAAACATAAATGTTCGACTTTTCTTTAGCAATAAGAGTGCAATAACGAGAGATACAACGAAATAAATGGCTGGGAGGGGGTTGGCGGATTTGAGCGACTATATTGGTAAGATTGGAGGATGGGGCCCCCCCCCAAACAAAACAAAAATGAGTGAACGAAAGTCGTGTGGCAGCTCATCGCTCGAAAGCGCGATGAAGCTAAATGATAAAAATGTCAAATTAGCAACTAGAACTACTTTGGTAATCAGTACAATTATTAATGGCGGAGATCTCAATTTGCACCCCTCCTTAGGACACATGCAACATCCGCCCTTGGCTATGCCTGTGCAAGATCTAAGATACAGTAAATTGAAAAAAAATCAGAAAAAGTGCGCAAAGATTAAGGACCGAATGAGGCCTACGGTAACACTCCGTGAAAGACTCACTGAACCACGTCAGTCATACAATTGTTCATAATGATGCTTTGGTCTGGTGAACTGATAATCAGCATAGACTTGATACAATTTGTCAGCTCGTGAATTTTGTACGGTAACACCATCTGTTAATTTCAAAATAAAATGTCACATATCATACACGAAACACACATTGTAGAGTCGAAAAAACTACCAGTAAAGATTTTTTGGCTCAACCAACAATGATTAAATCTAAACCTTACATCGTTACTATAATTCACTAAACATAGTGTCTAGCTCCCCGTATTTTGCTCAAAGGTCTTGGATGTTATAAACCAGTGTACTCACACATTGTCAGTGTTTTAAACCTTCGAAAAAAGACGCCTTTCTTAAAAAGGATCGGCTTGACATAAGTCTATGAGCGATAATCATCGGCAATTTCAGTATGAACCTAAACTGATTTTTTTTTTTCACCAAAATAATTAAAAGCCAAAATGGACCCAACGGACTTAAAACAAAACGATTGCAGATTGATAAATCCTGATTACATATCGATAATCAAGAGAGATCAATAAAACCATATAAATACATATCTATAAGTGTCTTATAAACAAGGTCTTGCAACTAAATGCATATGAAATTCTTACGTATTTTACCAAAAATGATAAATTTTGACTTTTTTAAGACAAATAAAAAATCAACACAATAAATGTGTTAAAAGAAAGTACATAAACTGTTTTGAAATGGAGCATAACATCTTCTTACTACATATACAACACGTTCAACCTATATCAATTACGAAAAATCATTTCGATATTAATCATCTAAAACGCACTAACCGATTCATAGGTTAGTGACGCCCTTTGCTTGTTTCCATTTGTAAAAAAAAAAATATGATAGTCGTGACACAAAAAAAGGTTTCTAGTCTTTATTTATCATTGCATAAATCGCATATGAAGCTGAGAACAAAAGTTTTAACTTTTTTTGTTTTTTTTCACATTATACTAGTACAGTTATCTATATATTATTTTCAGGTGCTTAGGGGGTGGCATGTTGGATGCGAAGGCTTTCGATTGGCGGCCGTCGGTGTCATCGCAGATATCTGCTGATAGGTCCTGATGAGTTTGCGGGTCTGGGGCCTTCTTAATCATGGACAATGCTGCTTCTGAGCAAATTTGAAATTTTGTAGACCAAGTAATTTATCTTAATTATCGAACTAATGTAATTTTCTCATATCAGCTGTACTTACATTACTGCTTTTACAGCCCTAGCTTTCCTTGTTCACCGTCAATTCTTAAATATTGATTGTTTGTTTTATTTGTACAATATAAATTTGCTGTAGTGTATGTTTTGTTTCAATTTATATCTTTTAAATGGTAAATAAAGATTGAAATTGAACTTGAACTTGAACTTGAACATAATTATTATTACCAATTTGCCATGTACAGCTTCAAACTCAAGGTCACCAAGGTCACAAAATTTAGATCTAAAGTCAAACTGAGCCAGAACCTTCATATACTTTGAACCTCAGGACTTATAAACGTGTAAAACATAAACTTAATCCAAGTCATGCTTGTACAGAAATTAATGCTTTTGTTGATATGGGGTTAATCACCCTGGCATCACTCCAACTTTGCATCAAATTGGTAAATAGGTCATTAGTCGAAATGAACTTTGAAGCTCGTTCCATGACAACGCCCACTTTTGAATTCCATTCACAATTGTTGTATTTGTTGTGTCTTGATAATCATTTTGTATCTAAATGATGAATGTTATTGATTGTAGTTGCAGTACATTCATATTTAAGTTTCTCAACCTCGTATATATAGTGTAGAATAAATGTACACCAATATATAAACGCGCACCAACACGTGGCATAAAATATCTAGTAATATAAACGTAAATCTGGCACAAATAATAAATGTATAAATCGGCCACTGTAAATACCTGAAATGACCTCACTACCTGTCATGACCTTGAAATGACAGCTTGAAATCAACTTCTTTAAACGAGTAATGCGACATGTTTGCACATCCCATACGCATCTGTTGAACGGGCGAGGCGAAGAAACGCTATTTGACGCTAAAAACGCACCAGTTAAAACATGCACGGTGTAAAGGGCATTAATATTATTTTCAGGTTGCTTAGGGGGTGGCAGTTGGATGCGAGGCCTTTCGATTCTGCGGCTCGCGTCGGTTTGCACGCAGATTCTCTCTGATACCTGATGAGTGTGGAGTTCTGGCTTCGTTATCTGGCATGCTGCTTTCCTGGAGCAATTGGAAATTTGTAGTACCAGTAATTTATCTTATTTTATCGAACTATGTAATTTCTTTCTCATATCACTTTACTTACTACTTCTTTTTACCAAGGCCCCCGCTTTCTTGGGTTCACCGTGCAATTCTTACAATATTGATTGTTGTTTTATTTGTACATATAAAATTGTTGTAAGTGTACTTTTTGTTTCAATGTATGTCTTTTTAAATTCTAAAATAAAGAATGAACATGTAAACTTGAAACTGAACCTTGAAAAAATTTTAGTACGCAGATTTCCATGTAAGTTCAAAACTCAAGTCACTCGAAGTCAAGCAAATTTAGATCTCAAGTCAAACGGACCCACCTTCATATACTTGGACGCAGGACTTAAACGCTGAAACAATAAACCGAATCAGTCAATCGCATTGTACAGAAAAGCTTGTTATATGGTATCACTCCGGCATCACTCAACTTGGCATCAATGCGTAATAGTCATTTTAGTAGATGAATCTTGAACTCGTTGCCATACAACAGGCCCACTTTTGAAAATTCTCATCAAAATTGTGTATTTTTGTTCTGATGTAATATTTCATTGATCTATAATGAGAATGTTATATGTAGTTCCATTACATTCAATTGTAATTCTCCGACTCGTATAATAGTATGGTGAATAAATTACCATTATAATAGAACGCGCACCAACACTTGCATAAAATATCTAGTAAATATAAACGTAAATCGGCACGAAACCTAATAAATTAAATCGGGCAATGGAAATGACCTTGAAATATCATTCACGTGACCCTGTCAGTGACCTTTTGAAAATGACCTTGAAACCAAAACGTTCTTTAACGAGTTATCGACTATGGTTTGGCAACATCCCATACGGCATCCTTGTTGAACGTGCGAGGCGGAGAAACGAATTTTGCGCTATAAACGCACCAGTTACATGCGCGTGTAGGGAGCATATAATTTTCAGTTGCTTTAGGGGGTGGCATGTGGATGGCGAGAGCTTTAGATGCGCTCGTCGGTTTTCACGCAGATATCTCTTGATACCTGATGAGTTGCCAGGTTCTGGGGCTTCGTATCTGGTCACATGTGCTTCTGGAAGGCAATTGCAAATTTTGTAGATACCAGTAATTACTTATTTATCGAACTATGTTAATTTCTCATATCAAATCTTACTTAACTCCTTTTTAACAGCCCCCAGATGTCTTGTTCACCGATGCAAATTCTAAAGTATTGACTTTGTTTGTTTATTGACAATATATTGCTGTTAATGTATGTTTTTTTGACAATTATGTCTTTAAGATTGCAAATAAAGATTGAAATTGACTTGAACTAATCTTGAACATAATTTTAGTACCCAGATTTGCCATGAAGACTTCAAACTCAGTCACCTCAAAGGTCACAAATTAGATCTCAAGTTCAAACGAGCCCACCTCAATACTTTGGACCCAGGACTTATAACGTAAAAATAAACTTAATCAGTCAATCATTGTACAGAAAGAATCTTGTTTGATATTGGGGTATCATCCTGGCATCACTCCAACTTGGCATCAATGCGTAATAGGTCATTTGGCGATGAACTTTGAAGCTCGTTCCATACAACCGGCCCACTTTTTAGTTCTCATTCACAATTTGTTGTATTTGTTGTGTCTGATAATTCCATATTTATCTATAAATTAGAATGTATTGATGTAGTTCAGTTACATTCATGTAAGTTTCTCAACCGTAGTATATATGAGAATAAATGTACACATTATAATAGAACGCGACCAACACTTCATAAAATATCTAGTAATATAAAACTAAATCTGGCACGTAATAATAAATTAAATCGGCATGGTAATACCTGAAATGACCTTCACGTGACCTTGTCAAGACCTTTGAAATGACCTGAAATCAAACGTTCTTTAACGAGTTAACCGACTTGGGCAACATCCCTAACGCATCTTGTTGAACGTGGCGAGCGGAGAAACCTATTTTGCCTATAAACGCACATTAATCGCGTGTTAGGGCAAATATTATTTCAGTCATGCTTTAGGGGGATGGCATTTGATGCGAGGCTTTCCGATTGCCGGCTCGTCGGTTGTCACGCAGATATCTGCTGATAGCCTGAGAGTGCGGTCTGGGGTTCGTTATCCCTGGCACTGCATTCCGAGCAATTTGAAATTTGTAGACTAGTAATTAATCTATTTACGAACTATGTAATTTTCATACACTTACCTTAAAAACCTTTTTTAAACTTCCCCCTTACAGCCCCCAGCTTCGG
>JZLH01S0019258.1:12424-26751 GCA_001188425.1 Eucidaris tribuloides | reverse complement strand
TGTTGGTCTTTGTGATTACAAAAAAAAACCACAAAACAAAACAAAACGAGCCGACACACGTGGGCCGGTCGGTGAAGGGTCAATGAAAACATGATTTACAAGGGTGCTGGGGAGAGACCATTGCATGCATAGTGAAGTCTATTATAGTGTTGTGGTTATAGATAAGGGCTTAGCGGACATAATAAGATTGATGTTGGGGTGTATGGAGTGAGGAGTCTGAACAATCTAAGATCGTTTTTGACATCAAGTTTAGCAGTAAGTCCTCAGAATTCTGATTTTTTATTTATTTATTTTTTTCGGTAAAGCAAGGACGGAAACCGAAACCGTGAAATTGAAAACGGTAACCGCCGTCGGCGGGCGGTTACCGAACGGAAGGCCGTTTCACTACAACACTAATGGCAACCCCTCTAGAAAATGCTTTCTTCTGATTAGGCGTCATAAAAGGCAATTGTCCTGTCGCCACGTTTTGACAATCAAAAGTTTAATTACTCTGCAGTTTGGCATTTCATAAAGTAAGACTTAATTTTCTCTGGATTAAATGGCGGAGAATATCTTACTATAAATCAAGAATCATTAGAAAAACTTTATTAAAGTTAGAGACTAATGAAAAATCTGTCGTCCCGACAAAAATGTCGCGGACAGGACATTTATCGTCGCTGACAGGACATGTTTGTCTTTTTTTTTGTATCAAGCGACAGGACAATGTATTTTTACATGTCAAAAATGTAGTTTTTCATTTGTTTTGTCTGTAATGTTCTATAGTGTGTGTATGTGTTAAAGTATGTTTGGTGTTATGTGTGTATTGATGGATGTGTTTTGTTACTCTATTTAGAAGAATTAATGTAGATGTATGCCACCTTTGGTATACATAGCCAATGTACAGTAATTGCATTTTGAATGTGCATAATGTGTGCATTGTGTGTGGCATAGTTGTGTGATCATCTGTGTACTCGGGTACGATTTTTTGTTTAAGACCAAAATATTATTCATAGGTTACTAAGTTCATCTGAAATTTGATACCCAGGTGTATTAAGGTTTTTAAAACATAAAAATTATATCTTTATGTGTTAAATTATACAATATAGCATCTGCCGACAAATTCCTGTGCCGCCCGACACTCCAAAATGTCCTGTCCCACGCTGTAATTAATTAATTACTTGCAAGTAATTAGTTAACGGTGGCAAAATATTTATTAACCACATATCATGTAATCCTTATTTACCAAGCCATCTTGTTATCCCAATTATCAAATCATCAAGTCCATGAAACTTCACAGACTTTTAGGACTGTACAACTTCATTATCAAAACCCATGTCGCCATCACGTCCTAGACGAAGGCTTCGACCTCTGTAGTCGAATCCGTGGTCGTTTTCAGATACTCTTTCAGACGATCTTGACAGGTACTTTTAACATGTATCTACGGTGTAACGCTGCCTACAGAGCGCGAAGTCACGATACCTGTTGCACACTGGGTGTTCTAGCTCAGACTCACGGAGATCGGTAGTCCCGAACAGACGAAAATATCTGAGTTTTACACCATACCTGAACTTACGAGAGTGAAAATGATCACTGCCTACTACCACCTCGGATCATGGCAATCCGGGATTCCATCTTATTTCGTCGTAAAAATGCGTGAAAACCGCCAAAAAAATCTTCAAGAAAGTGTTCCTTCACTCTCGTACGAGTTTTTTCGCGATGCAAAGCCCAAAGCTAATACGCTAGCTATAGTACGTAGCTTTTGGCATCAGCGAAAAAGATCGCGGTACGAGAGGTGAAGCGAACACTTTCCTTGAAGATTTTTTCGCGGTTTTCACCATTTTTACGACGAAATAGGATGGAATCCGGATTGGCAATGACGAGTGAGGTAGTAGGAGTATTTTCACTCTCGTAAGTGTCAGGTATGTGTAAAATCGATTTTCCGCTCTGTCGGACTCCACCGATCAGTGCGAGTCTAGCAGCTAAGAAACGCCAGTGTGCAAACACGGTATCGTGAATTCGGGCCTCTGTAGGCAGCGTATACACCTAGATACATGTAAAAGACCTGTCAAAGATCGCTCTGAAATACTGAAAAACGGACCACGACGCCATACAAGGTCGAAAGCTTCGTCTTAATCACGTCCTGTCCGGACGCTGCCACTTCGACCAATCAGAGAGATGCATGATGCCCAATTTTTTCCGATATTTATTTCCCACAGCCACTGCCCACAGGTCTTTCACATGTACAAATATTAGCTTAATTTCTTCAATAGTCTTATTTTTACAAGGAAAAGAAATTTCTAAATGTCCTGTCCGCGACAATTCAAATAGCTCGGAAATGCCCTTATGCAATTTTTATGTACGAACCTTCACATCAATGTCCAAAAATCCCCCTTCTGCAACCTCAAATGTGAGAGCCATTCTCGTACCGGATGACACTCTATCGTGGAAGCATTCTTCTGCATGAGCGTCAATGGCGATGAAATACGCTTTGACAGAAGCTGCTAAACACATTAAACACGTTATACATAACAACAAATTTAAATTCGCCATGATTGCAGAGAAATTTCCTTCTAAACGGTACCAGTTGGTTCGAGTTAGACCGGATCCACACCGTGGAACTTAATTGTGCCACGCTTACACGTAAGCATTACACGTAAAGCGTAAAACCGTGCCAAAAGTTGCATACACACCAATCGCCGATGATTCGCGCAACACATTGCAGACGATTCGTCCACCACGCCGTGCTTTCAAGGATGATTCGACCCACCCAAATCACGATCGGACCGAACCTCGCAACCTATAATCATAGACTTGGATGCGGGCTTGGATGATTATAATAGATCATAGTAAAGTTCACTATACCTACCGTACTCGTCATCTTGTGTTAAAAAACAGAAAACTTTTCAAAGTAAAGGGAAACTTATCGGCATTGAGGAGGACTTGTCATCAACTTACAGGAATCCCCGCAGGAATCTACTGCATAAAGTACTGTAAAAGAGGAAGTGAAAACAAACAAAAATGTGACTGCTCTTTGGTCTACTGATGGTAAGATCATTGTTTTGGTGAATGCAACGAACGGAAAATCTGTAAGAAAGGGGATATATTTCGAGCGTGATCTTCAAAAACTCTAAAATACTCACATTCACACGACACCTGTGAATGCATATAGTATTCTATACTATCGCTTATAATATGCCTTTTGATACGGTGATCTTTGTAAACTCTAAAATATATTCACATACATGTATATATTAATAAATTATAATATCGCTAACAACATTCTATTTTTGAAAACATAAAAGGTTTATGACAAAAATGTGAATACTTATATTCACATAATACACATAATCGATTACAATATCACATCTGCAATAATTATGTAAGCAATATTCTATTTGTACATTTATTTGCCGCGGGAGTGATACAAGTTTATTTGTATCAGGAAAAGATCCTGCTATGTTAAATTACTTGGTAAATTCGGAAATGGAAAAAAATACATGTTTGGTTTCCAGCAAATAAACTTCAAATATATTTTAATAAAACATGTTATATTATTTTTAAATCTCGTAATGTAAATATTGATGAAACTGTAATAAATATACAAGTAAATAACGTTGCATTAACAAGAGCAAAAAGCTCAAATTCCTTGGTGATTAATGAAAACTTGAATTGGAAAGAACGTATTAATCATATAGCTATTAAAATTTCAAAATCCATTTGAATATTGAACAACTTGAAGTACTTTTTACCATTAAAAATATTAGTTAATATATACAATGGTTTGATTTTATCACATTTAACTTATTGCAGTATTGTTTGGGGCAGTTGTGCAAATTATTTTTGCTACAGAAGCGTGCGGTTCGTGCAATAACTAATTCACATTACTTAGCTCATACATAAAATCTATTTTTAAAATTGAAAATATTAAACATATGATATAAATAACTTTCAAGTTGCAATTTTTATGTTCTCATTTTGTAATTTTTTACCAAGGGCGTAGGCTGGGGGTGCACTGGGTGCAGGGGCACCCCCCCCCCCCGCAGAACCAAAGGAGTTCCGCTCCTGGCAAGCAAAAATAAATTTTCACCACTTTTTCTGCTTTCAACGGCTGATTTTCTCAACCTTTAGTTCCACCTCCCTAAGATGTGCACCTCCCCACACCAAGTTAGTTCCACATCCACAAGATGTGCACCTCCCCATGCCCAAACCAGCCTACGCCCTTGATTTACCTGATCTGTTTAAAGAATATTTTAATATACAATAGAAATGTAAATAACTATGAAACCAGAAATACTCAAATATTATATGTTTTCTTTTATCGTTATAATTTCTCAAGGTCACAAATATACAGAGGTCCAACGATTTGGAATACCTTACGTGATGAATTTAAACAGTGTCCAACTATCTTTAACTTAAGGAAGAAGTATAAGGACTTTTTGATTAATAAATTGTCGCAATAATACCACCATTGATTTGAAATTGATTGATGCCTATTTGCTTGTATTATTTATGTGTAATTGTAAGTTTAGCTAGTTATGTACTCGTTTTGTGTTCAGTTATCTTTTTTGTAATGTATTGTTATCAAAAGTGTATAGTTTTAAAAGGGTTTAGCCTTGAAAGGTCAATGGCTTTTGCTATTCTCACACATCCGCTGCACTTATTCTTTACTCTATCTTTTATTGTGTTTATGTATAAAATTGTATTTTTTATGTTTGCTTGAATTAGAATATATTGTTTTGTAAAAATGTAATTTTTTAAAAGATGTGAAATAAACTTGAAACTTGATTATAATCCTTGGACCACCAGATAACTGCAATATTGATATAGACAACCCCAATCCCGAAACCGTGAGCTGGAACAGCTGGAACAAACTGCCTAGCTGATGCCTCATACGAACGAAGAAGAAGAAGAAGAAGAAGAAGAAGAAGAAGAAGAAGAACAAGAACAAGAAGAACAAGAAGAAGAAGAAGAAGAAGAAGAAGAAGAAGAAGAAGAAGAAGAAGAAGAAGAAGAAGAGGAAGAAGAAGAAAAAAAAAGACAAAGACAAAGACAAAGAAAAGAAAAAGAAAAAGAAAAGAAAATAGATATAAACCCGGGATGTAAACCTGATGATAGATTGTATTTTTCTTTTTTATTGTTCTTTATGTCATTGATGATTATTTTCCTATTTCTACCGGTAGGCCTATATGATTTCACATTAACAATCTCATCCACGCATTCAGGTAATTTTATAATAATGGCGATAATTAATAATGACGATTGGCGACAATTATGATGACGATGATAATAATGCAATCATGTAAGTAATGTAAATAAGGATGATTACAGTTCTTGTACGGTATTTCAAGTGGAGTATATAGTAGTGTTAGTAAAAGTAGTATAGATATAAGACCACATGTATACCGATAAAGTAGGATTCGTTATATGTCATGTTTTCTGACTTGTTTGATGTTGTATGGTGTCTCATTTTTATATGTTACATAAATTGTATTTTCAAGTTTTGTATTGTTCTGTAAATAGCAGACTGTATATGTTCTTCCACCGGTGTGTTGGCTCAGCTGGTAGAGCGTCCGCCTCACAACCGGGAGGTCGGGAGTTCAAGCCCGGCCGCGTCAGACCAAACGACGTTAAAAGATGGGAGTTGCTGCTATACCCTGCTTGGCGTTCAACGAGTTTTAGGGATAGGGCAACGTCGATCTGGCGCTGCTCAGTGGCTGCCGGGCCCACGATTAATTGGGCAAAATGAATTTTCGGAATTTTCGGAAGAATTTGTGATGTCTGTCTGTTTCGAATAAAATATGGATGATGATGATGATGATGATGATGATGATGATGATGATGATGATGATGATGATGATGATGATTATTATTATTATTATTATTATTATTTCCTATCTGTTGTGTCATATGTGATTTGAACGATAAATTATGTTATTTTCAAAATCATAGGTCTGAAATACATAGTAGCAAATAATTTTTTTTAACCATTAACCAAAATTATACTTGAGCTTTAGTGAAGCTAAAATTCTCATTTTTCGGAGGTAAAAACGACACATTTCTTCTTCACACTGGTTGGGGATCAAGGTTGCCACTCGTAGGGGGAACCCCCCCCCCCCGGCGAAGAAATCGTGATCAATCTGTTGCATTTACTAAGGTTATTTTGGTAACAGTTCGTTATTCCGAAGGTTCGTTATTCCGAAGGTTTATTATTCCGAAGGTTCGTAATTCCGAAACACGTAAATTGCCTATACCTCGACGTTCGTTAGTCCGAAAACGAAAAAGGGTTCGTTAATCCGATCATATGTGGCGTTATTCCGAAGGTTCGTTAATCCGAAAATAAATTAGGGTTCGTAATTCCGAAGGTTCGTTAATCCGAAAACGAAATAAGCGTTGTGATTCAAAATTTCAAATTCAATTTCAATTCTATTTCATTCATCATAAAATATATAAACTACATTACATAAGCACAGAAAATTAAGAAACGCTACAATTACATAACAAATAAAATACATTACAAAAGACAGACGCCGAACCAACAGCTAAATTTTATAGAGAATGCGGGGGTCAACAAAAGAGCTAGTAGACCTTAGAAAAACACTAGTCTGACCCCTTAAGGAACATAACAAAATGAAAATATCACGTAGAAAAATATAATCAAGTCGCATTAAAATAAAATATAGGTTGTTAAGACGAAATACAAACTTAACAGATATGAATGTGTATGGCCACGTTTAACATTTAACAGTTGGCGGCATTTTTTAAAAGCAATTTAGGTAACATGAATTCCCATAAATATCGGACTTATTAAAAAAAGGATTGTAATTATTGAGATATTTGTTCATATTTTTGGGCAATGATAACATTAAACGAATTACGTGATTTGATGATTATGAACAACTACTATTTAAAAAATTTAGATCAATCATAACGGCGACGGGAAGTAATCCTTTAGAACACATAAAACATAAAATAGTATGCAGTAGTTCGAAGCGATTCATGATATCAGTACACAATTAAGCAAAACCGTAGAGTCCACGTTAAAAATTGGCAAGGTGTTGGGCATGAAAGGGGCAATTGCAATTAATTCGGAGCAGCTTTTTATCATGCAGTAGAAATAGACGAGACCTTCATAGTAAGAATCAGACTGCGACTAGGAACCAATGTAATATTAGCAATAGTTAATGTGAGAAATAAAAAAGCATAAATAAATCATACATCAAAAGATAGTTTTCGTTGGAAAAATGTGCTGAGACGATAAAAGATCAACACATTTTGCGATCGATGACATACGCAAACACAATCGTGTTCATAGCCAGTTAATATTAAATATCAATATTCACACAAAAAGTTTACAGAAGAAAAGATTGACGTAATCTTTATTGATCGAAAATTGATAGCTCTACGTCAATATCAGGTTTCGTTTTTGTTCTGGTCAATATATAAATTGGGGTCTTATTTGGTTATCAGGACTAATCGATTATTTATCAACCGAATTAGTTCAACTGAAGTCAATTCAGTCATTAAAGATCTTACCTAAAGCTGTAAGATTATTTATTTGACATGAAACGACTTGGTGTCGTCTGCAAACAACGATGAATTGTAACTCGCGATGAGATGATTTACAAATATCATTTGTACAGCAACGGTGATTCTACCCCCCCCTCCACATGTCTGCCCCTTTCGAAGTTCGTATAATCCGAAAATTATTTATTTCGAAGGTTCGATTATCCTGAGAATAAAATAGGGTTCGTTATTTCCGAAGGTTCGTTAATTCCGTCAAAACGAATAAGGTTCGTTACTTCCGAAGAGTTCGTTACAATCCGAAACGTAAATAGGATTCGTATAGTCCGAATGAAACAATAATCTGTTGGCGAAGCGGAAACGGACAGGGGCGAAAACATTGGTGGAAGGGGGGCGGGGCGGGGGGTAGAATCACCGATTGCTGATTCAATGTTAGGGGATGTAGGGGGAAGGGGCTGATTGGCAATTACAGGCGCGCGATTCAAATTTACGACAGAAATCTCTTTCAAAAGCGGTGTGATCAATAGGCTCTATGGGGTTAGGTTCATTTTCATGCAAGAATCGTATTCATGTTTACTCTCATTGCGAGACCTGTAAATTGTCGCTCGGGAGAAGTATTGATGCATTTACTTGAAAGTCGTATATGTGTCCAAGTTTAAAATTTCTAACTAAAAGAATAGCATTCTTGATTAAATGTTTACAATTACAACTAAAAAAATGTCCGCCATCTGCGCAGGGGTAGGGGGTGGGGGACTTGTTCGGACCAAAATAGGAGCGATTAAGACCATCAAACAAGGGGCGTTCGATCCCCCTTTTTGGCTGAGGGGAGAGGCGGGCGAGGAAAAAACAGCATCCGCAGCATCGTTATAACAGACTTTTTGGAATGGGGGGGGGGGCAAAGAGACTCACACATTATTTTCGCCGAATAAATTTATATGGTGTATGTATGATAATATATACATTATTTATTTAACTTATACTTGGCCTGACGAAAGGGGATCTGTTAAGGACTGTCTTGCAGTTAGCTGAAGACGATACATGTTCAACAAAATCAATTTACATGCACGTGCTCAGAGGCGCGAAGCGGGAAAATTTCATATTCCGACTAAAAAGCTGGACATTCTAAGCAGTTAGCGGTAATCATGCATAGAGATAGGTAGTTAATAAACATTTTGATGGCGAAGCGCAAAAAAATTGAGATTTCAGACTAAAAAATACGCGCACACTACTCATATTTTGTAATCAGGAAAAGGATGGGTATCTTCCTACATGAATAATGCGAGCGCGAAGTGCGAGCAGAAATTTTTCTATATTCTGATCTGGAAAGGGGTCACTTTAAACACTATTTTTCAAGCACTATGTATAGGAAAAATTGTGAAGAGGATATGGATCCCACTTGATAAATGATGCGAGCGCGAAGCGCGAGCTGATTTTTTTTTTTTCGGGGGGGGGACGGACCTAGGTACGGGACATTCAAAGCACATTTTTTCATCATATGAAAAGGATAACAATCTTCCAATTCCTCTTCCAAATCGCGAGCTGAAAATTGTTTATATTCCGATCTGCAAAAGGGGCAATTTAAGGATTAGGAATTCATGGAAAGGATATTATCTCATTTAATATATAATAGGCCTAATGAGAGCGAGAAATTTGTTGATATAAGGCCTGAAAACTGGACATTTTAAGCACTTACGTAATTATGAATAGAATGCATGGGTTAATATATTTTTAACAATTAATTTTGCGCTCGCGCGAGCCGAAATTTTTGATAAACTGTCATGAAAAGGTGATTTTAAGTAGTTTGTTAGAATTCATATAGAAGTATACATATCTCACTAATCAAAATGCGAGCGCGCAGCGCTAGCTGATAAGTTTTGACAATCAGACCTGAAAAGTGATATTTTGAGAACTTTATGGAATACATGAATAGAATGAGTACTTCACAAATCAAATAATGCGAGTGCGTAGCGCGAGCAGAAACATTCGATATACTCAGACCATAAAACGAGACATTTTACAGAGCACTTTTTTTTAAATCAATTTGTTAATCAAACGCTCGATGTCCGAGCTGAAATATGTTTTGTATATTGACTTAAAAACTGGATATTTTAAGCTCCATTTCAGCCTATTGAGCTGTATAAGTATCTCATCGAACAGGCGATGCAAGCGTATTAAAAAAGTGCGAACCGAAAATATTTATTCATTTTGCGGACCTAACTGAACCTTTTTACAATTTTCGGATCAAGCGTGAAACCTTACGAATATAAGCGAAACCTTAATTTATCGTTTTCGGATCTAACGAAACTCTTCCTGGTGAAAACGAACCTTTTTCTGTTTCGGACTAACGAACCTTCGGACTAAACGAACCTTATATTCGTTTTCGAACTAACGGACATTGGAATAATCGAACCGTTCGGAATAACGAACCTCTCGTGAGTATTTTGAACCTTCGGTATAAACGAACCTTCTGAATAACGAACGCACCGCGCGTTACTTGTTGTTAGGGGAAAAAGTGGATTTTGTAAGGAAAAACATAGGTTCGACACAGTCTCAGAATGAGAGATTGAAAAGAACTTGAAACATAACTATATAAACTGTTAATGCGAGCGAAGTTAAAGTAAGTTGCTCTCCGTCGTTTGAAATTAATGGAGGGTATTTTAAGCGAGAAATACACGTGTCGGAAAAGAAAAGTATACAGTGGAATATATTCAAACGAACAAATATCAGGATGAACCATGGAATTTGTTACACATGAGAACTGGCACACACCAGAGCTGAGATGTAAAGAAAGAGGGGCTCTTATCAGCAGGAATAAGGATACTTCTGAGAAAAGAAAGGAATTGAGGGGCATTTATCAGATATTTAAAGCGGTACTTATATAAGACACCACAATATCACTTATAGCAAAACTCGGAAGGGAAAGGGAGCCTCTAAAATTTCAATAGAGGCTATTGCCACATGAGGATTACCTGGGGGCATTTTTTCAAAAATATATATATATGGGCATTTCCATGAATTATTGGACAAATCACAAATTATATAAATTGCTCTATCTCGAATCGTATTACATCTTAATGGTTTGAATGGGTAGGAATCATGAAGAAACAATGAGGGACATATACTCTAAATCTTACGTCATCAACAGCACCCTCTGGGAGAATCAGAACCATACATGAAATACCACATGTGGGATTAGTGTGACTGAATCTCAGTTTCATGAAAAATTATTATTTATCCTGCATTTTTTCCCATGCCAATAGCCTCTTCTCATTGTCTTGAAAGTAATGAAGCCCACATATGCATACTTAAAGACACTGTATAACAATGTTTCCAGTTTAAAAAATCTGAGCTACATGATTCCACATGCTACTAGTGTCTTTGATACAGTCTAAAAATGAAGCCCTGAAAAAATTGCAGTGTAAACAATCATTAAGTGCTTTAAAAAAGTAAAAATCATTGAGAGACCATTCCAGCTTTTTCTCCATAGACCGCTGTGTTGCAGAATTTCCTATCGCCCGATATAAAATTAATGTGCCAATTTGTATCTGCACATATTGTACTAGTGACAGCATAACTGTCCAAACTTTTGTGTTCTAGGGTGTTTATTTGTCCATTCAAACACTGTCAGATATGTCAGATAGCAAAGTTCAAATTTTTTTAAACGGGTCTTCCACAGTGTTATATAGTGTCTTTAATCTGAAAAAGACATGAATAAACGTAAATTTGTGAGGATGGACAAAATGTAACGTAACTAACCGTAACGTAACTAACCATAACGCAACTAACCATGTTTTTGATGTTGTAGTAAAAAAATGAAAAGATTTTTATCAATGAGTTATATATTAAATGACTTATCAAGACACCAGAAATAGCATGAATACCACAGTTTGTTTTAGTTGAAAACAGCTTGAGGAAATTTTAAGGACAAAGACTTGTCATTTTGTCATGTCCTTTTTATGTAACGTAACTAACCAAAATTAAAGTTCTTGTTGTTACCCACTGAAACATGTCTCAGGATTTTGCTGATGTTGTGAAGTAGGTAGTTTACAGGCATAAACCCTTGTCCGTCGTGCTACGCAAATCAGGGTCTGAACAATCTGTGCTGCAGACTACTTCTTCCATAGACCCTGTGTTATGGCACAGAAAGAGACAATAAAATTAGTCTTGGTTCAAGGCGCAGTAGTATTTTAGTGCCCAAATATAGAGCTGTGCCTGCAGAAATATGAAGTAGGTGCCAGTCTAGTGAACTGACAGTACCAAAACAGAAAAATGATATCAAAGCATATCATCGTAGAGCCAAATGTTGAGTAAAGTTTGCCATAAAGTGTAACGTAACTAATCATGGAATTGCCCATATACTTTTCTTGAAAAGTGGGATTGGGGTATATCCACTACCCCTCGAGATTTAGTGACGAAAACTGTTTCTCAAAATCCCAGATCCAACATTTTTTTTATTTTGTTTTTCCTCCAAATCCTAGGTCTAAGATTTTTCTCATTCATATTTTTCGTGGGGGGCACCTGGGGGCACACAAAATTGGGGGGGGGGGGGCACGTGCCCCCAGGCCCCCCGTTTATCTACGCCCCAGTTCATACCCCCTCTAGGATGTGAGAAATTCGTTAATTTGACGGTTTATACTGATTTAATGCGGACAAACGGATGGTAGACACTAGACAGTGATCATTAATTTTCGTAACTGAAGGGTTTTATACACCTCATATTTTAATATTTTGATAATGTCATTATAGATGGTTATTTTTACCCATGCACTGGCTTCCTCTTACTATATGGAGGGAGAAGGGCTTATATAGTGGTCTCCGCATCAATGGGGTTACATTTAATGGGGTAGGCCTATATAGATTTAGTGTTAAAAATTCTGATTATTTTGTTTTCATATCGTATAAATGAGAAATTTGTGTCTGTCATCATTTACATTGGCATGATTATTCTCTAAATTTTACATGTTGCGGTATAGGCGTATTAGGCTTACGTGGTCAAAGACTGCTCTTTTCTCCTCACATGTAAATCCATTACAAATCCTTCTAGCCTGAATGTACATTCTAGGCAATGTATATATTGGTGTTTGGTTCTTCATGTATTGTCGACCTTTTCTAATCGTGTCTCTGCCCTTGTATTATATGATAACTAGAAAGAAAGAAAAAAAAATCAGTGTCAGCCGGGATTTGTTTCCATAAAGATCAGTGGCCGAGTTGCTAACGTGGATACCCGAAACGTCCGTGGACGAACTGCTCGATGGTCGAATCGTCTGGTTTTCTCGCGACTTCATAACAGCGCCACTGCCAAAGCAACCTTGAATCGAGAAATGTACTTGAGCAGTTGAAATCGGCACCAATATCCAACATCTTATTTTAGAATTGAAATAAATTATCAAAATCACATTTTTTTGTCATATAGACAAATGTAAAAGTTAAATTTGTACTATTAATCAAATACACAATGTTTTTTTTAGAATAAAAAATATTTGAGATAATATTTCAATATTGCTGTGTCCAATAATTGGATTTTTCTTTCACTTTAGTCTATCACCGATGCTGCATGTTTGCTGCACGAAAAGACTACTTCCAGTATTCGCGTGACATGACGATATACTAACGTGCGTTACACATACATGACATACAAGTACAATTACAAGGGAGATCGGCCGATCGCGTGTACAAGTGCATATATCGCAAATGAATCGCGTGTTAATGTTGATCACTTCCGTGAAAACAAAATATTACTAGAGACGAAGTATTACTGGTGAAATCGTGTGTTGGGGTAAATTTGGAAAAAATCTGTAAGTTCTTTCACTTTCAGAAGTACATTAACATGTTTAATACACGTACGTCTTCGTGTTCGTCATAACATCCAATTACGTAAGTTACTCGAGTGAGCAGTAAAATATTACTTGGTCTAGTTGAGTCTTGACTCCCGGTGCGGCGATTGTCTTGTGTCGGTGCACACATTGTCATTGTGTTGGATCAAGTGATCTGAGTGTAACTTCAATAATGTGATAACGTAGTTCAGTTCTAACGTTAGAGTACTAACGTTACAGGCACAGCTTGAGCTTGGACAGACGATTCAAGTCGAGTCTCGAGATACTGAGTAGCGAGTGCAAACATGACAAAGTGGCTCGATCACTCACACATGGGGACAACTCTATACTTTTGTGCACAAAGTAATGAGTGGTTGTTTTCATGCAGTCGTGGCACAAGAATGTGCTCTGAAATTCACTTTTCTGAACAAAATTATACTGAAATATTGCTCAAAATGGATAGTTTACCAATGAGCTCAACATATAAATTGAAAATGAAGGACTCATCGCTTCAACATTTTCATTTTTTAATTTTCTAAAATTTCTGCCCTGTGTGTCCTGAACGAAATTTTGTCCCGTTTTGGCGGGACAGAATCATTCAATTCACACAGTGCAAACTTTGTTCGTTTTTTCCAGTGTTGGGCGTATATGGTCCATATAGGACCACATACATGGTAGGTGTGCGATCACTGAAGTTAGACCGAAGGCTTCAGCATTGGTATCAAGTTTGGTCGTTTTGATGTTTTAACGGACGATTTGGACGGACATTTTACATTTACCTGGTACCCAGTCCGAATGCTATGGAACCCGTGTAATACTAGCGGCAATAACCCTGTGGACTCCCCACTTTTTGGGGTCACCGAACGGATGGAAAATGTCTGATCTCGTACGATTCATTATGGTCAAGTGCCCTAAATCTGCGCGGGTCCTAAATCTGCAAAACCACAAATTCACACTCAAATCATCATTTAATTGGTCCAAACGTATAGTAAATTTAATACTTATTCACGATAC
>JZLH01S0019258.1:0-11593 GCA_001188425.1 Eucidaris tribuloides | reverse complement strand
TGCAGCGCTAGCGCAGTTCAGCTGCTAGACTGTGCATGGATCGTACGTACAAGATACGGTTCGTTTTTAAAACGAAGAGAACGTTATCAGAACATGAATGATTTCATAATTCTTGGTAATGTTCATCTTGTCAAAGATATTTGAAGATATTTTGAAGGTATTTAGTGAGATTCAAAGAGAGATTTCTGTTTGTATGTGATGCTTCTTGTCATGCATACATCGTTGTAAGACAGAAAAAAAAAATCAGCTTGCAATTTTCGGGTAACGAGTATTGATTTTTTAACCCGGGACCCGAGGCGTTCGGGCGGGTACCCGAGAAATGTTTCACATATTAATTAATAAACTGAATGAAGTGATCTAACAAACACTTGGATATTAATAGAAAGAAGGTAGTATATGCAAATCAAATTTTTTCATAAAATTAAATTTTTTTCCTTCCATCCGTCCCAATTTTTTCAAACCATGTTACCCCAAACAAACATATTATTTTGTTTGGCCTTAAGGACATCGTTTTACACGCCCGAGTCGAGTGACACATTGACAAAATCATCTTCAAAAATATAGTAAAAGTGAGTTTTTCCGTACAATTTTTATGCAGTATTATTCCTCAGATATGCATCAATATGAGAAACATAATTTGGTAATTTTTTGCTGAATTAAGTGTAATTTTTCTGTGTGAACTGTAGGGTGCGCAGATTTAGGCCCACAGTGCATACATGTAGCGTTACAAGTGAGAAATTATTTCCACAGGCGCAAGCTAGCCCACCTCAGTCATGTCAGTCATGCCAATCATGATTCCATCCTTATTTCGTCGTCAAAATCATGAAAAATGTGAAAAACTTGCCGAAAAGTGTTCCTCGAGACCGCACAGTTTGTCGCCGCTATTAGTAGCATTTGGTTTGGGTATATGAGGAGATACTAACTTAGGTAAATGTAAAATGTCCGTCCAAATCGTCCGTTAAAACCTCTGTCTCTGAAAAACGACCGAACTTGATACCCAGGCCGAAGCCTTCGTTCTACTCAATCCCGAGCTTGCTTTGTAATTTGCGCACATTGTGTGCTTCATTCATTCAAATCAAGATGGAAGGCTGGTAGACTGTATTGTTGAATTTGTGACGTGGCTGTTGTTAGTTGTTGTCGTTGAATTCATGAATTGACTGCTGTCACGACCCTACCCCATCTGTTTGCATGCAGGCTGTGTACATATCCCACCGTCCCACATCACAGCAAATTTGTCATTTGTTAGTTACATAATGAGTGTCGGTAAATTAACAAGGGAAAAAACCTCTCCGTTTCGGAGTAGACAACGGCAGGGCTGCCAACTCTCACGCAATGAGCGTGAGACTCGCGCCTTTTGGCCTTTTCTCACGCCAATATTTTGTTTGATTTTGCATGCATTCCTATGTGATCTCACGCCTTTGGACCCTTCCATTATATCATTGGCCTATATGGGAGTCTCATGCAATTTCATTCACTGAGATTGGCAGCTCTGTGACGGTGTATAGCAGATAGGTAAAGTAACGTTACAATTTCCAGTTTAATTATATGGGGGTCCATCATTTACTCACTTCCCAGGGGTGTTCTGAGCTTCATCACCAGGGCTTCCATCAACTGCCTTCCAAAGGGACATAACTAGTGTTGCACGACTAAGTCGCGAAAAGTCATAGTCGCGACTCCTTGCAGGCAGTCGCGACTCCGACTATCGGAACGCAATTGTCGACTTTTTATCACATGTTAATTTGTATTAAAAACCGAGTCAAAAGATGTAAAAATTGAACAGAACTACCAATCATTTATCTACCATTTTGTGGCAGAAATGAATCCCCATCTCTCTTCGATCGCAAATCAAACAGAACTGCCAAAATGTAGGCCTACTTGGATCAGCCTCGTGCAATGCTATCATACATGTGTTGCCGTATACGTTGCACTCACGACTCCGACTACGACACCCATGCAACCCACACCACCAATCTTGAACACACTAAGACATTGAACACCGATAGTCGACTAATAGTCGGAGTCGCGACTATTGGTGGGCGACTAGTCGACTCTCTAAAATGCTGAAGTCGTGCAACGCTAGACATAACTGTCATTGATGGGGAAAGAAGCTGAATGCTGCGCTGCTTCATATGTGGAAATGCAGTGCAAGCGATGTTTCGCGCTGTCCAAACTTCTTTTGCAAGATGTTATCAACACGTCAGGCTTAGCTGGGTCTGTGCATTGTGCACCCTTGACCCTATTACAGTGCAAGGACCCATGCCAACTTGCAATGTAACTGTACTGGGTGACGTCTCCTCCCTCCTGTTGCTTCATTAATTTATAAACGGAGAAGTTGGAATCATCTTTCTCTTACATTTTCAGCTCTGCTGTTTCAGTCCAGTGACTTGGTCATTTAATTCAGTTTGATATGTGTGCAAAACTATATGTGTTTTTATCATGTACTTTTGTAACGAGTAGTCGGCTATAGCGAAGACAAATTGTAGGTCCCGTCTTTCTCATTAAAACGGGGTTTGCCTGTACATTTTCATATGAGCTGTTATGCTCATTATTTTGTCCCAAACAAGTGCCAACAATGATCATTTCAAGTCAAAATCCTGTTGTTGTTTTTTTATACTTTTCCAGGCCCATCCAAGATGGAGGACTCCGGTAATCCTCCATCTGACTTGCTGTCTGCTGCCCTCTGTGAGAGCGGACTGTCACTCGACGACATCCTCAATCCATCACCTCTAGAAGAAGATGAAAGTGATTCACTACCCACGGATCCAAGCAGTGTCCTGGCTCAGGTGAAAAAATTAATATACAGTCAACTTTGCCTCAGTCGAATCTCTGGGGACCCAACAAATCACTTTGACTTACACGATATTTGAGTTAAAGTTTTGTACATACTGTTATGATAGTGATACATATAGAGGCTAACTTTCATTTTATCAATGTAGGGGAAAAAATGTGAAAGGCAGAAAGGGAATGGGAGATTGATGGCATCTTTTAGACAACTGGCAAGTAGAGATCAAAAGGTCAGTCCATCAAGACCATGGCGAATTACAGTTGTGTCCATTTCGAGTTAGGTGATTCAGCGTGTTTCTATTGAGTCTACCATATTTATCCGGATAAAATTTAACCGGCTAATGGCAGAGAGCGTGTGTTTCTATTGGATTGCATTTTCCACAAAGTGTGATCGATCCTACCAGGATCGTACGATTACCGGCTGAGAGTCCGTTGACCTGGGTTGCCGCAAGGTATTGTGGGACGCGCTAGGTCAAATTTATGCTCAATCAAACATGCGTGCTGCAGCCAGGGGTCACGTATTCCGATCATGTGATTTTGTTGATTTCCGGTTGTTAACCAATTGCAACCGGTTGCATCCGGTTGCAACTGGTTGACGGTTGTTTCTATTGATGTCTTACGGTATCTTTCTCCGCTATTATCTTGCAAAAAGCAGGATAAATACCGGCAAACCTTTCTCTGCTAAAAAGACAGATAATGGCGGAGAAGGTCTGTTTCTATTGAGATCTTCTACTCCATTAGCCGATTCATTCTGGAAAACAACCTTCAATAGAAACACGCGGAATGATTTGACAAATGCTTGGTCCCATTGGGACTCTATTGTTTGAGATAGGTGAAATTTGAGTTGAAAATTGACTCAAATGAAAAACTGCCTTTGGAAATACACATAGCAAATTGCAACTGTCAAAAATATTAGAGAAAGACGATTGTACGAGGTCGTTATGCGAAGTCATCTGTCTATTTTTTGAAATTTCCAGGGCTCTGTTTGCCAATACTGGACAATTTTTGGGGGTACTATTTCATTTTCAGAGACTTCATTCCTGTTTTCCAGAGTCACTTTTTCAGTGCTGTTGCCTGTGCCCGTGAAGTTATACCTGGCATTACGCTACCAGGACCTTTGTAATATCCACGGTAGCCCTCCATAACAGCATTTTTTTTGGTCTCTTTAAAGACTTTCCAGGGTCAATTGGCCTTCCACCACTGTGTATTTTTTTTTTTTTGGTATAAGTGTATCCTTTATTCATTGAACAGATGTAATCTCAAGAGCTTACATTTGAGAAAACTGTTAAAACCATACTAGAATACAAAGAAATAGTGACAGTTTTGTGTTGAGTGTGTGAGGTATTGTGTTAAATCATTCATGGGATTTTTGTTGTGATATTTCATGTGCAAATTTTTCATTTAAGAACATTTTTAAATGATGTGGTTTGGTGAAATCATATTGAATTTGTTCTTTGAGTAAATATTGTTCCACTCGATTTAGTAATAGTATTAGTGGACTTTATGTGTATTACATGTATGTGGTGCAGATCTACGACTTCAGCACGTTAAGAGTTAAAAGAGGTATGATTGTTATAAATGTAATTGTCAGAAAAAAATCTATTCTTGGACCAATTAGTATCACTTTGATACGATCAAGTACATGTATCAGAGAAAGGGAACTTAATAAGAAACTGATTGTCAATTTTGTCATGAAATTTTGTAAGTCAGTATGTTTGTTAATGTAGTATAAAAACAAAAGCTTGTAGAATTTGCCTTTAAGTCTAGAGGGTAACACATAATTGTACTTTGTATAAAATGGTAATTCATTATTGGGGGTAGTCCTCAACTTGGGCTGAAACCATTCTGGAATCAAGTAAATTATGCGTGGATTCTGCTGTGAAAATCTTGCAGTCAAATGTTGACTTTGAAATAACTACTGTCAATATCCCCTGTGGTACACAAATCTGTTGTGTAGCTTTCTATGGGATTATTTCCTGGGCCTCAAGAGAAATAAAATACTGGTATGTTTATGCTTGATTCTTCTTAAAACTAAAGACAAATTCTTCCACCTGGGAGATCAACTTTAGCTGGTGTGTAGTTGGTATATGTTTCAACTCATTTGGTTCCTGACACATTTTCAAGTGTTCCCAATCATGTCATTAAAACATTGTCATACGTTTATTTTGATTAGGCCATGGCTGTTAGCGGTGTTGATGGCAACGAACCAGATCCACTTCTAGAGATGTTGCAACCAGTCCAACCGGTATGTAGCAATAGTCAAATATGTGCCATTTCTTACCATCCCAAGGTCACAGCTCCAGGGGTCTTTGTCGGTTAGCTTTATGATGTCACCTGTGCTCAATACACCGTTTTGTGTTTCAAGTTAACAGAGGACAGATTTTTTTAAAAAGAAAGATAAACACACGTATCCTCACTGACCTCATAACAGGGGACAAGCCAAAATGTTAAATTCTTAGGTGATCCTGATTATGATGATGGCGGTGGTGGTCATGGAGATGATGATGATGATGATGATGATTAATGATAATTGATAATCATAAATTGATTCAGAGGATAGGGAAGAAGAGAAAAATGAGGAGATGGAGGAGGAGGAGGAGGAGGAGGAGAAGAGGTAGGGGTGGTGGAGGAGGAGGAAGAGGAGGAGGAGGAGGAGGAGGAGGAGGAGGAGGAGGAGGAAGAGGCTGACACTCTTTGTAAGTATACTGCTGTTCACAATACCTTCATATGATACGTGTACACCACTATCATTGGGCTGAATATGTGACATGTATTAAAACTCTTGGCAGAAATAAAAAAAAAAATCTGTTGACCCTGTGTACTAATGAACCTGAGGGCTCTAAAACTCCGTTCGGAGCACTCCCGAGACCATAGCTTCTCTTAACTCTTAAATTGCCAAATATGTTTACATGCATGAATTGCACTGTCGTTGCATTGTTATCACGCATTTGGTGCAGTGCCAATGTCATATTATCACACAAATCTGCATGTATTATACAGTCTCCAAATAAACCTGGCAGAGGCGGATTAGGGTCTGGTAAAATTAGCACAGTGGCACTGTGACCTCTGGATGGGGACACATTGAGGGTTAAAGGCAGTGGATCTCATTTGCACACATCCCCGCAGACCAGGACAAGATAACCCATGCCCTTAAGCTATTGATGAAGGACATGTCTTTGAAATCTGGGGGTCAGTGATCGCCTAGAATTTGAAAAGTGCAAAAGGAAAACAAAAGCCGTTTAATGTATGTTCTATGGTAGGAATTATTTTCTCGTGAGAAAAAAATTCAAATCTGAGTCTGACGGTCACTATAATTCCACTAAAACTGAGTTTCTAGCTCCTTTATTTTGCTAAAGGTTCCCAGATGGCATTTTCTTCTGAATTCCATTGTATTTACACAATGTTAACTTTTAGGCATGCAAAAGAGATCCCCTGCCTTTAAATATTTGTCCAAATCAAAATTATGGTACCTTAGTAAGATCTTCAACAGTTCAAGCAACATCTATTTTCAAATTTTCAATTGATCTAGGCGCCTGTCAGTATACCTCAACATATCAGCATCCAGCCTGCCACGTCTACCCCAAAGGTTGTGTCCAAGCCGACGCTCGTCATCCGCCAGATACCGCAGTCATCGACCTCATCATCATCTGCCTCACCCAGCATGGTTAAGCTCATCAGTAGCAGCAAGGCAGACATCAAACAAGCGGTGAGCACGAAGTCGTTCATCATCACAAAATCCGAGGGTAAGACGACGTTAAGCACGATCAGTAAAGCTAGCAGCCCAGTTCCCAGTACTAGCACATCAGGAGGTGCAAGCAAACAATATGTGAAGTTTATCGTGCGACCGTCCAGCCCTAGTATACCTACGAAACCGCGGCCGTCGATCGTCGTGAACGACAGTAAGCCGCTACAGATTCAGCGGTCGAACACAGCACCTGCATTGTTGAAAAGTACTTTGACCACAAATGCGGTTTCATCCCGACTGTCCAAAAATGGATCTACTGTTCTCAAAAGTATGGCGTACCAGATGTCGAAAAGTGACGACACTGGCAACAAAACGCCACTGTCATTTCCACCATCAACATCTCAGGTGAGTTTTGATATTGTCATGAATATCATTTTTTTTCTTCATTTGTAGATATTCATTTGCTTGTTTTGTTATGCTGCAGTACGTAAGTAATGTTGTAGTTCATTTAAAGACAGAGTAAGGGATTTGCACGTCAGAAAACGGTAAAATGAATGGCACAGCTCAAATCATTCACAATGTGAAGATTAGTATAAATAAACACCTGTCATATAACCTTTGGGTAGAATACCTAGTTTTGGTGAAAATCTGGAAAATTAAACTTCAAAATATACAGTGACGTCGACGTGCCCGGGCCTTCCAAAATTGTCCGATCAGCCGTTAGCCGAAGGTCGTGCGGAGTTTAGCCGTTTAACCAATCAGTGTGCTCCGCTGGTCTTGCGACGGTACACATAACTGCGATTCGCAATTTGAGCAAAATTTGAACTCACGGAAAGAACAACATTGTGGTAACATGTCGTTATTAGTTTTTCTCATAAAACAACAAATTCATGACGTATGGATCTCAAACTTTTAACACAACATTTGTAAGTACTAAACTACCGTTTGGTATTGATAATGAAGGGAAATAATGGACTTGCAAATCCCTGACATAATCTTTAAAGCCCAGATAAAATTTTGATTAATCGTAAAAATGAGAATCTTTACAATCATGATTTAGATAGGCCTATAGTATTTGTCGATGTCCTGAAAATTACTTGCTCTGAAGCACTCCCATTTTTGAGAAATTACTCAGAATGTAAAATGTTGGGGGAGACCCCAAACATTTTCCATAGGTAATGTACATACCTTAACATGCTCTCTCCGATAACTTCAACATCACAATTTGTCACTATAAACAATTTTCAGCAGGTTCTATGTTGTTTCCTGATGTCTGGGGAGACATTAGAATACTTTGTTAAAGATTGATGAAAAAGTTGTCTGATTGACCAAACCTATACTTGGGTTGTAAGCTGTTGTACAGAAGTATCTCATTTAGCTATCTCAGTACTATTTCAAGAAAACTCCACAGATTTTGCATGTGATATTTTGAGCATGGTGCTGAAAGGGTTAATTTACATCATACAGTGTGCTAACTGAAGTTCCATATATACCAAGTTGAAAACAAAAATCGCTACCAAAATTTCCCAAATTACAGTTTTGGGTGCAACCCTAAATACTAAAAAGATTAAGTTTTATTAAGTTGCCATCAGTTTTTCATGGTCAAGTACCTATAACTCATCTTTTTGGAATCACAGAAAGTCACACACTTATAATTAAATCAATTTATATTTACTAGTAAAAATATTTCTGTAATTAAATTGGTTAGTTTTGTTATTTTAATTGCTAGTTTGTGGTAATGATGAGAATGGTGCTTATCTCCAAACTTTTAGGGAGGAGGCAAAAGCCTTACACTGTCTCGGCGACGTCCTTTGCGAATCATAGACGACGATGACGATGTCGTTGAAGATGATGAAACGATGGGCCTTGCAGATACGTACGCAAATTATACTCCAAGTAAATGTAAGTAGCTTCTGTGGTAATACAGCTATAATGATCATGATTGAAACAAGCTGTGTTAAGTTAAGAAGAAATGGAACAGAAATGCCACAGCAGGGAAAAAAATACACGGGGGCTCGGGGTGATTTCGCCCCTGAAATGGCCAAAAGAGCCCCCAAAATGTGTAAAAGAGCTCCTGTAAATTACCATAGGGTTCAATACAAAAGAATTTTTGGAAATCACTGAAACAGGAAAAGTAGCTCCCGAAAATTGTTTTTTTATTTTTTCCCTGTGCCACAGGGAGCATTCCAAATTTCCTGAAATCTATGTGCGAGAGAGTGAAGTGACTGACTCGAGGGGAGAAGATTTGGGAGTGTCCCCCTCCCCCTCCCATGGTGTGGAGCTTTTTTTTTTTTGGTTGTCAATGTGGAATTGTGGATTCTGGTGCATACCAGAGAAGATATTTTCACCTTTTTCTACCAAGGCATTATTTGTGTGCTTAAATGATATTAGGTAATTTAGTCATATTGTAATCAGTTATAGAGATACTTCTATATTAAACAAAGTATTGTAAAGCTAATTGGTTTGTGGGTTAATTTGGGGGCTTGTCCGGGGCAAACTGTAATAATATGCACACACACACACACCCTTCACACGCCCCACTAGGTTGCTTTGCTCCCTCACCGTGAGCATCACACTTTGATTCTTATATTTGACCATCAAAAGTTAGCAAGTATGAATTGTGAATTAAACAAATTTTACTCTATTTCCTAAAATATAGTTCAGTATCTTACTATCTACTGCTGCTCAAAAGAAATGTGCCCTGTTCATGCTCACTGCTCACATTACAAATGAGAACAAAGTGTCAAAGTGTGAGTTTCAGTGATTTTGTGTGTGTTTTTAATTGACAGCACAGATAAGATGAATTGGGAATTGACCAAATTTGACTCTATTGCTTGAAATGTATTGGCAGTATTTTACTTTCTACTGCTGCTTAAAAGAGATGTGTCCATGTCATGCTCACTGCTCACTTAAAAAATGTAACAAAGTGTGAGTTTCAGTGATTTTGTTGTTGTTTTTTGTGTTTTTTTGTTGTTGTTTTTTTTTGGGGGGGGATACGTGCGTAATTCACAGAACAAATAAAATGAATTGTGAATTGACCACATTTTACTCTATTTCCTAAAATATATTCCAGTATGTTACTATCTACTGCTGCTCAAAAGTGATGTGTTCTTTTCATGCTTTCCACTCACATAGCAAATGAAGCAAAGTGTGAGTCTCAAGTGGTGATCTTAGATAACATTGTGTATTGTGAATTCATCCAATTTTAGTCTTTTGCCCCAAATATAATTGCAGTGTGTTACTATCTACTGCTGATCGAAAGAGATGTGTCCATATCATGCTCACTGCTCACATAACAAATGATACAAACGGTGAGCTCACATGATTTAGTTAATTTTTTTTTTCACAGTACGCATCGGTCAGCCCCACCCGGATGCCGTTGTGGAGACCAGTTCTCTGGCCAGTGTCCAGCCTCCTAACATCTGGTATCATCTCAGCATACCTGAAGCACCTTAGACTACGGCTATCTCTCGGCACTGCAGCTAGAAGCTATCACCTACGCCTGCCAGCAACACGAGACACTTCTTGCCAATGGTAGTAGGGCTGGTTTTCTCGTAGGTGAGTGCAGAATAGAAACAATCAACCCATTGAAGATTGGTCCTGACTCCTGAGATATCTCAGGCTGGGGTCTCTAAAAAATGTGTGTTATATCAAAATGAAATTGTCTTCAACAGGTTAAGCAAACTGTTACTGCTGCCATTACTAACAAATACGAATCAGCTAACTCAGAAAATTTACACTAGGGCCCAGGATGAATCAGCTACCAGAATTTACTAAACGAAAACAACAACAACAACAAAATCACCTAAGAGCCGTCAACTGTCCTCGTTAATTTCTTTATATAATCAGTATACAGTTCGGCCTCGGTTATACGGCCATCAGTTAAGCAAAGCTCTCTATTATCCGGACAATGGACTTATCAGTCATTGCCTGTAATTGATACACCTTTATCAGAACTGTACACTGAAATCGGCTTGGTATCAGGGATAGTGAATAAAGTGTCGCATGTGTGTGGTCTTTTGCAATTTGCACATGGTGTGTGGGTTGTTTTTACTATAACTTATGACCTGTATTACCTACCCACTATACTTTGTTTGTACATTATCTCTCTTATCCGGCCATATCACTTATCCGGATGACTGCTGGTCCCAACGTGGCCGGTTTATCGAGGACAAACTGTATTAGACTTGAAAAAGCTTCCTGTTACCCCACTCCACCTTTCTTCCTTCATATAAAAGTTTACTTCTGACTCTGAAAATTTGATTAAAAAACCGAAGCTACTTGTCAAAGTCTATAAATACCTGAGTGATTTCAAACCTAAAGTACCAAAACAAAAAATATAAAATCAACAGAATATTAGCAACATTATATAACATGAACATGAAAAATTAACATTTCCTTTAAAAAAATTTTGTTTCCACTTTTTGAAAGCGAAGTAATTGGTGGTTTCTTGAAATGAGGGAGTAAGAAATGTTGCATATAATTTTTTTTTAAGAAGTCATAATTCTCAATATTATGCAATGTTCTTTATATTATGATGTGTAATTTATTAATTTTTTTCATTTTTGATAACAAATATTTCATGGTGTATGTAGGTGATGGTGCTGGAGTTGGAACAGGTAAACTGTGGCAGGAATCATCTTTGAAAATTACATCCTGGGAAGAAAAAGAGCTTTGTGGTAAGTCATAGAATTTATTGTACAAGCAAAGTTATGGTACATAAAACTTCAGTTATATTGAAACCCTACCTCTGACAGTGGTGACCCACAATTTGCTCTGGCAACAGTTGCTCCAGTGATAATATCTCAGAAGACAAAGAGTTGGGAATTAGGATTGCTAGTTGGGTTTCAATTCAAAATAGGTTTAGGGTTAGGGTTAGGGGTTGGGTTAGGGTTAGGGTTAGTGTATGAAATAGTCATCAGAGCATTTGTCGTCAGATGAAATATCATAGAACCCTGACAGTAACATACTGCAAGCATTTAGGTCTGGTAGCACACACTACCAATGCTGTATCAAATGAATGCTATTAAAATTGTTATGTCACCTTTCATTAGCTAACCAGTATGACTGGTATATTATGTTACAAGTCATGTGAAAGACTAGGCTTGGTGAAACTGGGGTGAA
>JZLH01S0019204.1:15916-30578 GCA_001188425.1 Eucidaris tribuloides | reverse complement strand
ATGTAAATGAATGCTTTATGAATATAAATGTTTTGTTATACGTCTTACCCTTTGTTTATTTGATGGGATGAAAGTGTAATTGAACTTGAATTTTATATTCCAGACTTGATCTTAAAGATAGAGTAGAAAATACGCTCGTTTTAATATTTGTTTAAAAAAATGACGGTTAAAAATGGTAATAATTACCATTTATATGCCTCAAGGCAACATTCCTATTGTGATAGATGTGAATGATGACAATATTAAAAACTATGAACAGGTAGCGAAGGAGAAAGTGTAATTTTAGAAATACCCACTCAGTAATTTGGTCGGGTCACAGTTCTTATTGAAAAAGTAATAAAGTACACGCATGCAGATACACAGTGAGATTATTTGATAAAATATGAGTATATGTCAGGTACAAGGCAATGATTCGTTGTACAAAAACCAGGAAAATTCGTCTTTACCAGATCATGCATTTTGTTAATATAACTTCGAAGACGAAAGCAGACCATTCGCATTTTCCGGCGGTTATCCTGCGGTGCATTCTATCTAATATCAATATGCACTCTCACGTACTGTTCATTTTTTTCCTGCAGTGGATTTCTCTGCCGAGGTTCAATATATCACTATTTTAATTTCTTTCTTTGCCTTTCCCATGTCGGCAAAACGTCAAAAGCAAACCCAAATGTCAAGCACTTAAAGGATAGCGATCTGACGCAAATGAACTGTGAAAGACGAATAACATGAATAATATTTGGGGGGTATTTTCAAAATGGCCGCTGAAATTATACATACAAGTGCACGCATTAAAACATTAAAGACAATATACACTCTTGCGTGAAATACACCATTCGGGTGCTAGCATTTTCTTTTATTTCATGATCGATTGCAATTTCGATCACATAATGATAGGAGTATCGACACAATTGGCAAATGTCTGTGTCACACCAAAAGACGAGTATCACTTCTCAAGACACGAGGAGTGACGTGGTATTGATTAGCGGTGCTATCATTGACATGCGTTTTGTACATCACCCACGGGCACCCTTAACATCGAAAATAGGTCACCCGTCAACATCATTCCGTTTAGGAGAATAAGGAGGTACTGGCACTTAAAAAATCACAGCGTTAGTCCTCTTATAAATAGCTCGACTAGTGGAAAAAGCACACTGAAGTAGCAATACGCAGAAATAGAACTTTCACGTATACCATCTAATTTTCCTTACGCTACCTTTGCCATTTTACATTCGTGTGAGTACACATGATACAGCGTTCCACTCTGTCCCCTATTTTTTCTATTTGTGTTATGATAGTGATTTCTATATTTTACTGCCGAGTCCCACACATCAAACATGAACCAATGTCGAGATATAAAAATAACAATAATCCCTGCGCAAAATACAATATCATATTACATTGTTTCACGCAAAACCCAATAAATAATCTACCTCTATTTAAACATTCCGGTATAGATGCTTATACGATGTCAGTCCTTACATCAGTCATGATGGACTAGTTTGGTTGAACTTAAATGTTATAAATTCAATTATGATCCTCGATCCTCGATTATCAATATAGAAACACTCCCCGAAGAAGTTTCTTAATTGTTCTTTGTGAAGATGATTTTCGATTTTTCATTGCAGTATGCTGTAGGATAGTTCTGCGGATTTGTTGCAAATGCCCGAGCAACTTTTACAATGAATCAATTCAGGCAGACACTGTAGAGGTGCAAACCCTCTACAAGAAATACTAAAATGCTATAGAATAATAATGATAGTGTCCGTATTGTTCAAGACATGAATCTTATTAATTTTCTTTATTAATTTTAATAACAATAATGCTATTTTTCATAGGTTTTTGTTTTTAATCTAATTCTGTGATTTTTACCCAGTTCTCGAAACCAAAAACACGCTTCTCTATACTGTATCGATCTATGTATCTCTCAATAGCAGTATTAATGCTGAAAACAGAAAATTCAGACCACTTTTAAATGTTTCCTGAAGTTATTCTCATCAGCTTGATATATGCAAAATATGCTAGTGATCCGGCATTAACCTAATTCTACTAAATTAATTAACCATTATTTTTGAAGTCGTAGTTAGAACTGAGGATTTTGTCCATAATATATTTTTTAGGTCGAGATTTTTCTCCAGATTTTATTGATTAAAATTTCTATAATACGACTGTACAACTAGGTCATGAGGGTTTGCCTAATCCATACGTGATTGCCAATTTTAATAGGAAAAAAAGCTTGAAAACAGAATTTTCAAGAATATGTATAACCGCTGTAAAGTGAGCCAATTTTTTTTCCTGTCTTGTGAAAGCCTTGTGGGTGCTTGCTTTGTAAAGGGAACATGTCCACAGGAGAATTATGGTTGGTTTATTCACTCTAAATAAAATAAGGGCCGCGGGGCATACATGAAATGTTTCTTGTCAGGTTTGAAAGGATATAGGTCTATGTATGTAGGTTACTAGATCATAGCTTTAGCTTTTAGAGTACATACAAGCTTTTGAATATGAAAGTTATTGATAACACAGACATTAAACATTAAATAAACGAAGTAAAAAAAAGTAACAAACATAAATCTTTACATGATCGTCAAGAAATGTGACAAACACATTAGGAATAGTGGAATACTGGGATGAAGAGTGCAGGGGTGGTAATGGTTGAACACACAAGTTATGTTACAACTTTCAGTTGCATGGTTCTTTTCACCTAAAACATCATAAACCAAGGGCTCTTCGCGCGCGCAATATTATAGGTCATTATCACACATGTGTACAAGGACATAAAAAGTATTAGCATATTTTACTGGACCAATATTCACAAAATACGCAATTTAGAAGGAATAGTCACGGATACGATATCACATATTTGAATACACGATACAAGTTATACGTATTGTTGTTTGTATTTTGAGAAAAAAAATGGAATCGTTTTGTAAAAGTCAACCGCTGTTTGTTACTATACAGTTAGAAGCCATGCAGTTCATTTGTTGTGTTTTTTGTTGACCAATATTTTGGAAACGGGTCAATAAAGGTTTACCCTGATAATAGCTCAATTTGTCAATAAATTTCAATAAAATCAGGCGATGCGCTTCTGATTTTTGCAAATAAACAATGTGTAAAGTGCATTAAAGCTGAAATGAGCACACAAAAGTGACCCCAAAACAAGCAATATCAAACAATTCACAATGCCCCGTAAATGGAATTCCTGCATAGTCCATTTTGACGTGACGCGATCAAGTTTATGTCCACTGCTATGGAATTGTGGGAAAGAAATAACAATATTGACTCAAAGAGTTCCAGAACGAAACTAAACATCATCAGCTCGGTTAAATTACAACTAAAATAACATATGTAATATATTATTTGCCATGGGAAATGTGGAATGTCGATAGGATTAAAATGTCAAGTGTCATTATAAGATGAGTTTTACGAAGCGGTCATGACAGCGTACTTATTTGGAGAGTGTGTGTTTGCAATCTCCTTGTACTTTAGATGCAATTTGGAACCTTGTAATATGATTCTGGCATTCAAACGTGTAGAGTATATATTGAATAGCGGAAGTTTAAAGACAATCGGTCGCAACAATGAATAGTGAAATATCATACATCTCTTTTCAAACCGTAACAACAACGAAATTATGTTTTTATATTGGAGGTCAGATTATGTATAGCGTGATAATGCTATATAAAAACACCACCAAATTCACTTGACATTGGCTTCAGTTTACATTTATAAATACATAGCCCTATATTTCAAATATCAAGGAAACCATTACGCCTGTAATATCACCAAAAATGGAAATATCACATTTATTGCAAATGTAATAGAAACATTCATTATAGTTTAGCAGTTTTAAATGTATGGCATATCACGCCAATTAATACCGGATACTTATTTTTTCGTTTCTAACAATTTATTTATTTGAGGGGTACGGCATATTTCAACGGATGTCATACAGCTTCTACAAATTAAATTTATTTCCATTTGATGTGTCTTTTACGAATGGAATGGTATGACAAACCGATAGGTCAAGCCATGATCAAACTAAATTCAAACGTAACTTTTGGGAACTGCAGTAAAAGTTACTCGTACATCCTTTGTAGCAGAAGCCATTTGACAGCACATCATAAACCTTTTATTTGCTACTGGTATTGTTTTACCGAAAATAAAATTGAAATGGGAAAATAACGATTACATGAGTGGGCAAACATAATCTATTCCCAAAGCTCATCAGAATTATTTGTATCATGTTTGAATGATTTCCCTCCTCGTAAACGTTGAGGCGTTGCAATAATATTCTTCTCGGAGGAGTTACCACACATCCTGGCTTTGATCGACGGGATGCTCCGGAGAGTTTTATTGTCAAACAGGTTGAGGGAAGGTTAAAGTTACCACAGTGTGACGCCGCGAAAACGTCGAACTATAATATACATCTGACAGGTGATGGGCTGGATATAGATCGATCTTAAAGGGCCTGCTGAGGCAGTGTGGGAATACTGGCTGCTTTGACACAAATTACAAGGAAGGTCAAGATTTTTGTCCCAAACTCTGTCAAAATGTGAAGCAAATCGCCAGATCGCATTCAACTTTTGGGTAATTTTTTTTACACTCGTGTTGCCCCATCCAGTGGATTTTAAAGGTTAGTGACATGATTGGGAACACTTGAAAATGCCTCAAGAACCAAATGAGTTGAAATATATACCGACTATACACTAGCTCCCACCTGGGAGGATTTGTCTGTAATTTGTTTACTTAAGGAGAATTCAAGCTATAAATATAGGAGTATCCTAATTTTATCCGGGGACGATAAAATAAGCCCATAGAGAGCCACACAGCAGGTTTCCGCTGCTACGAGTGATATTGACATTGTTTATTTCAGAATGAGTCAACGTTTGACTACAAGAATCCTTGCATAGTTTACTTCTAGAGTATTTTCAGCCCAAGTTGAGGACTACCCCCAATCATGTCATTTACCTTTAAGTGACGCCATATCAATGTATTAATGATTAATCTTAGGTTTGAGGGTATTGCCATTGATGATTCGATCCAAGCTATCGCTGACAATCGCTAGTAATTCAGGCATATCCAGGTGACATGTTCAGTGTTTAAATGTAATATTTTGAGCCAAAAACATTGTAACGTGGATCAATCAAAATATCAAGTATCAGACCATATGCTCGTGACATTGAGAAAGAAAACACCTAGGTTTTGTAGTATAACTTGCACCACAACAGTCGCAGCATCACGATACACGTGGTCTTTAACTTTCAACATGATTGGTAGCTATCACATGGATTATGGAGTTCATTGCCTCGTCAAACATTCCCAGCTCCCATGGAGGAGAAAGATAGTCTTGTTCTTCGGGGATTCACATCGTTGGTTCGTTTATAGTCAGTATTTGCGATTATCGCCTCGGAAATGTTTCTTGAAATGCAATGAATTTTGATACAATTTTATTCACTGAGACTCTATCAGTGAGAGTGTCTGTTTGAATGAGAGAAAAAATGTGACAAAGAAGATAAGTGTGAGAGAGAAGATAAGTTTGTGCTTTATAATGTGTAAATCCTTAACCCGTTGGACACTAAGAACGCGATATCTTGGACTTAACTGCATGGGGCTTGAAAATGCGTGTTTCAGAGAAATCCAATCTGCATAACATTTTTGTTTGAGCCGACATTATTTCGATGCGTTACAAGAGAAGAGAATATATCTGCTTTATTACTTGAGAAGATATACCTCAAACTTCATATCAATGTTCGCAAATAGACATATCGAGGCAAGCACTTGTAAATATCATCCCGATGGAGTAAGGGTCTCGCACAGTAGCAGTAGTCTACGTCCCACCTCTAACCCACAAGTTCATCCTATAAATTATATCGCGATTCTAAACAAAGACACGCCTACCCATCTTGATAAGTACGATTTCTTCGATTATTTCTACACTGCTTTATAGGACGAAAGCAAGGGGCGGAAGTGCTGAAGTTAGCGTACATAAGAGGCTCTGATATTGATCCGCAGTCCAGAGTGAACTCACGGAAACTGAGAAGGAACTTTGTTGGCTGACATAATCACTCAGCGGATGTTTTCAACAATTTGTTTCTAAATCCTTTAGAGGAGGAATCTCCTACATGTACGTGCCGGAGGATGCTGAAGCCTTACAAAGTCGGAGTAACATCTTTGGCTCATAAATGAACTGACTGAAAACAAACAAAAACACTAATACCTCTTATCTTAGTACAATCATTTTATCTGTAAGAAAAGCCTCAGTTATATTATTTAAAGTATATAATGTGGAAATGTTCAGTCTAAGTTGCATGCATCAGTTTTTAACATGTGGCATCAGAATAATAATAACTTTGAGTACTTTCATACTTAGGCGTATAACTAACAATGAATGATGTGTATGCCCCAGTACTTTCTTTGATATATTGAATACATTTCAGCAATTTCTGTAACGTCCGCTTACATAAATAAAATATTTATTAGTGAATATTTTAAAATGTATTTATGTGGCGAATATATGTAGCTACAATCGTGTCACATTCGTTATATAATGCTATGTACCATCGTCACTTGAAAGCTCAGTGACATTGGGAGAAATAAAAAAAAATGCCTATTAGAACCAAACTGGTTGAAAGATAAACCAAATGTACATCAGCTGGAGTGGATCATCTGGCTGGAAGGATTTGTCTTGAGTTTGTTTACTTAAGGAGAATCAAACATGAACAGGCCAGCAGTTTAATCTTATCGGTGCACGATAGATTTAATCCCCAAAGAAGGCTACACTACAAATTTGTCTGTTACAAGGCATACTGATGGACACTATTTCAAAATGAGTTAGCATTTGACTACAAGATTTTCACAGTATAGAATCCGTGCATAGTTTACTTGAATTCTAGAGTAGTTTCAGGCCCAAGTGAGGACTACCCCCAATCATGTCATTTACCTTTAAAGGAGAAGGCGCCAGCAACTAAACAGGCACACAGGTAAAGAAAATATTTGAGTTCTTGCCAACCAATCAGTATTGCCCGTGCACTGTAGGGAGCTGACCTATGCGGTGACAATGCATGCCACTCGACGTGTTGTTAGCCGCACCGTGGTAATATGCACTTGTTTTGATATTATAAGTCCTCCCCCTATTAGCTGTTTCTGCAAGTTTTGCTTTAGGGCTTAAAACTTACAAAGACGGTAAAACAAACACAAATTAACTAATTTATAGGGCCTTGATGAGGGTGAGTATCACACGAGTACCCTTATTTAGGCTGTTTTCTGGTTTTTGTCACCATGTACCATAATTTCTCACAATACTCACAATATCATTTTTATTCTTAACTTATGCCTGTTAGTTGCTGGCGCCTTCTCCCTTTAATAGAGAACGGAATGTACGAACTTACAGATTTTTTCGTCATATTGGGCATGACGAGAATATCTTATCCCGAAGATTCGATGTTCACATTCCAATATTCAAAACCGATTTCATTTCAACATTTTATGCTCTTTCAAACATCCACTGGGACAGCCATAACTATATCAACAAAGCATTTCTGCGATCTTCCATTGTGTAAATGGAATATCATGGCTGACGGATTTTGTAGGTGCATTGTCGCGTTACATCGACCGAGTCGACGTGGCTGTAAAAATAACAGATTTCAAACTCTGTCATTGCGGTCTCATGCCATGAAGTAGGGATCTGCACAATTTTGATTGACGCTCAGATGTCATGTGAGAAGAATACGTGGGAAATAAATTCTGTAACATGTTCTGGATGGAGACTCTAATGTCGCTATCTGAATCATCAGATATATATTGCTAAATGTTTTCCTTCATAGGTTACGTTCCTGTATGTTTTGAAGTGAAAATGAACGTGGTTACCATAGTTACGAGAAGGTCGTTTCGAAAGCAAACTACAACAAAATACTTTCAAACCATACACATTAACAAATTGCGATGTTCTACATTATTTCCTATATTGTTTACTGTTCTTTAAGGACAACCATGATATGTTTTGAAGTTTATCCTGTTGATGATCCCTTGAACAGTTTTGCAGACGTACATTTAAATCAATAAACGTGCGTAGTATGAAGTTGTCTTACGCTAAACGACTAATTTACAGAGCATGCTAATCTGTTTTGCAGTCAATTACCATCGTTTTTAACCTTACCCTTCGTAGTGTGACGTTCATTGGAACGATATTTCCATCACACATTTAAAAACACAGACACACGAACACTCACAAGTACACACAACCATAATTGCTACTGATAACCTCCTATACGCCTATAGATGGAAATATTTGTCCTGTAGGCTACATGATTGGACTTTGTTAACAATTTTCTACCTTGAGCAGTGAAAAATTTCTACCACTTAATATCGTTTTCTAGAATCTCTAACACAAAAATCCTGGAAAATCTTGTTTAATTCTCTCGTGTTTGTGTGTACTCAATGAACCGAGTATAAACGGTCAATTCTGAGCGGATTGAAATTCGGGGATTGGCGTACGTTTGCTTAGATGTGGTTGGACTTATTTACTTAACCATTATACATGTATTATTGGTCATTCATATCATGCATTGTGATAGATACATCCCGGAAAATACTCCACAATAATGCAAAGAATCAATAAAAACAAGTCAATCGCATTCTAAGAAAGTAAGAAGGGCGACTATAACTCAAAGTTCTAAGCCGTGAGGCGTTGATAGTGCACTTTAAAACATCCTACGGTCCGTGTTATTTTTGCGACCACCGTACAAGTTTGTATTCTGTGAGTGCACTCTATGAAGTTATGACTGGTTCTTTCGGTCAAGCACGCTATTGACGCCCTGTAAAAACATACAAAAAGCTTTCAAGTTTTGACAAGCATTAAATGATTATTATACCAGCGAAGGCATGTGTTTGTAAAAGCTTTTATTGACCACCCCTTTCTAAACACCCTGTATAATGTCTGATATTAAAATATACATGGGCGACGTAATATAATAATATTTTTTTATTATCTCTGATGCAACTTATTACGTAATATTAGCGTCATACTTGTAGCCATTAAATCGTATAAGCTTAGATATACAGGTACCCTGTCATTGATGTTATATTACACTTTCACAGGCAGCCTACGTTCGGCCTTTATTCACCCGTCTATGTGTTACAGGGTTGCCAGGTTTTCCGATTCTCAACAGGCCAAATTACATGCCAAATTCAGTGAAAAAAGGACAAATTCGGATTTGATGCATTTTATAGGCATCATAGCGTAGATTTGGTTAGAAATAACGTTATATAATCAATTTTTAACACCTTTGAAACCTCTGCTGCAGCCGAAAATTTGATGGCCGCGGTTTACGCGCAGACAGATTTTTCACATGAAGTAGGCCTACATGCGCATCGCTACTTTTCGATCCCTGTGGCACATATTTGACTGAAAATCCCCGGGAAATAGGGTTTTATAATGATTTTTGTATGTGTCAGTGAAAAAGGCCCCCCCCCAAAAAAAAAGCCAAAAAACTATTTGGCCGGCACTTTGAATTCTTCAAGGCCAAACGATGTCGAAAAAGGCCAAATTTGGTGTTTTGGCCGGAAAAGGGCCAAACTGGCAACCCTGCTATGTTACTCCGTCTCGTGTGTCTGCACATGGCTATGGTCTCAGAGATAGCCGACATAAAATCACTACATTACGGATAAACAAAGACCCTACACGACCCGTATAATGCATACAAATATAACATCAATTGTAATTCAAGGTCACAAGACTATTACGTATGGAACACAAACACTCAAGATTGATGGTAGTCTTACATGTACATGTATATTGTCTATATAGAGTTCAGACAGAATGTTCCAATGGTCACAGAAAGTTCCCAATTATTCAAGCTGAGCTACTGATCTCATGGAACTTTTTTTTGTCTGGAGAACTGTGTCAGACACCACCAGTTTATTGTTTTCTAAACGTATTTTAGATTTTGTTTTCGCGAGATATCAAGAATGGCATTGTGATATCAAAACTCGTCATACACTGCAAAAATAATTTGTAATTATTCCACATGATCAAGTTATATAAAATTAAATGACTATTGATCGATAGTTCATCACCATTTCGCATGATTACGCCGTAAATTAATAAACACCGATTTCTAATTTATGATTTCTTCGCAAATAATTGGATAGTGAAAAATTAGTTTAAGCATGAAATGGAATGATGAATAAACATGCACACCATCAACCTAGTTATAAACATAGCTTTACAATGTTGGCTATATCGAAATAAATGTAGATATCATATGATATGACAGAGAGATTAAAGCACTATGAATAATCAGGCACTGGAACGAGGGGTTTTTCATCCTGGGAATACAGATAGTCTACAGTTCAGTCCCAAACATACATAACTGAAACCGTTTAGTCTATATCCAAATGAGAAACTTGTACATTACACCAATTTAGTGTAATTATCGTTCTGAAATATCACCAACATACAGAAATTACAAACTACTGTACGCAAATGCGCTTCGTGCGCGGGACCAACTTCCTTCAACATCCACACTGGGTCTGAACGGATGACTAGTCGTTTCTACTCGGCCTTTCTAGCGACCAACAGATGCTGTTTGGATGAGATGAAAGGGCATCGTTCTCTAAATGTCACTGGACATGTGTTCTCTGACCATCTAGCCAAGATGGCGTGCCGTGCATGCATGTGGAATGTGCATCTCGCCAACAGGTTCGTGACAGGTGAGTTGGATTAATGTGGCCTTTACTGCCCACGATACTAGCCACTAATTACTGCCGGTTGATGTATTCTCGTTCATTGATCTCCTCTGAGCAACCTGACAAAACCATGACCAAATTCGGGTTTATTCAATACGTCTACATCAGCTGCAGATTTCAAGCTTCTCCCTTTTTCAATTTCAATTTGATTTCAATTTCAATTTATATTTCATATTTCTCAAAAGAATGACATTTGTAACAATATAACACGCATACAATAATATAAAACAATATACGAATAAAATAATGACGATATAAGTATTAATAAAATTTACAAATTAATCAATTTTATAATCAATATCGGATATAGGCAAGCGAAATCATGAGAAATATGATGGAACCTACATAAAAGAAGACTTGTACAGTAGTAGGATCCGAAGAAGTGGAAGTAGAAATGCGAAAACAATAACGTGTGTGTTCCCTCTACATGTATACTACAGTCATGCTCTTGAACACGTTCGCTGCCCCCCATTGGGGGCTATAAGATGTACAACGATATGAATTCATCAGTGATCATCAGCGAATTTCAGGTTACTTCGTCCTGCATGATTGTTGTGCGTGCACTGACCAGAGTTAACGGCCTTCAAAACAAATTTTTCGACATTTTGAGTTATGACGTCATTGAAGAGAAGGAATGCAATGTTGACCCGTGCTTCGAACATGATCCGACAATTATTTTGGCCATGACTTAAAAACAACTGGTGGTCATCTGTTTGAGTCAGGAACATTGACCGCCACAGTTGTCAAAATTGATAATTGCAAATCCATGAGGAAATGGCAAGTATAATTAAAAGAAAACCATTTCTACAATATAATCGCAGTAATGAAGTTTCAAGGAATAGTTTGAAGATCAAGGCCGAAGGGATGTGAACCCTGGTCCAAGCATTTCGATCCTAACCATAGCCATCGCCGATTACATGGGTATTGTCAAGACCTGATCGATGAAATTTAAACACGAGCAAAATAAACGTTGATTAATGGATAAAACTATGTAATGAGTAATGTATATGTTTCCTAGATGAATTGATACAGACTGAACCCTGATTCTAAATTCATCATATAGATAAAAAAAATCTTCAATAAACTTGGCAATGCAACTACCATTTCAAAAACTTCACCGAAACCCCTTTATGTGTTGACATAAGTTCCAATTTTACGACTTCAAATTATATTTTTGCAAGGAATTTTGAACACAATAATGCAAACTAAACCGTCCAAACAAAGTTTGCTATGTTTATAGCAAATAACCGAGATAATGTGTTTATTCTTTATGACAACACCCGTTTTTGTGCATGTAGGTATCTCTGTGTGTGTGTGTGTGTGTCTATCTGTGTACATGTGTTTCAGCGTGTGCGTGCGTGTATCAACCACAAGAAGAGGTAATGGCGTGTCCTATTTCATAATTATGTTCAGGCATGTGGAAGTAAATAATACGGTTTAAAGTTCACTTCACCAATCAACTAAAATATGCATCGTCCGGTAATGCAAACAATGAATTTTCGATGAAGCTACTTGCGTTTTATTGTCATTTCACACCTACTAACAAATTCAAAATAAACGAATTCGATGGAGCTGAAAATACTGAAGGGTGAATAGTATGTAGGTCGGGTCGTATCATTTGTATGTTGACTTTTAGAATCTTTGAATCCGTATACATGTGCTGCCAAAATCCTCGAGTTTCACCGCTGATTTGTTCATGTGAGGTACTTACAGGGGTGATGATCCTGTGGTGAGAAAATGTCAGAGTGCGTGCAGTTTTAACGAACTTTATCATAGTTATCTGTCCGGATTTCGCTCAGCAACCTGCCTAAACTCACTACACATCGAGTGCATGATGGGGAACAGTTGGCATTTTGGGTCATTTTCTTCCTTTCTGGACATGCATGGTGTTCTCTAATAACACAGATCACTGAGGTCATAATGACACAGGACGCACGCCTCTAATTCCAAGTTTCATAGAGTGCTATGTAATACGAGGAGTAGTCATCCCGAATTGAGGTCCAAAGTCATGCAAAATGAGATTAATCTGTAGCTTCATCTAGTAACGTGCAAGAAAGAAAACGAAACACAATAGGCTAACAAAGATTTTGTCATCGATGACAAAGTCATGATAAAATGTTAAAAGGTGTGTTTTACCTGGCATTTTCAAATGGATTTAAGATGGCTAATTATGAGAAGAGATAAAGGAATTGCAAAGTTTGGAGGAGTTAATTAAGAGATGCTTTTACCTCCAACTTTCGAAGGCATCTTGGCAGATAACTGGCTTGATCTGATGATTTGTGAGAAGTAAAATGACATTCAACTATCATCGTCAAATTATTCTGATCTGAAGGAACTATCAATGCAATTTTCCAAAAATACTACTGAGCTAAGTGAAATAATAAGTATGTATGACTCACATCACCAAACTTCATTAATCCATTTTGATGAATTTTGCGATAATTATTGTGAGCATTCCAAATTCAAGTATCCCACCTTGTTCTGCTTCCCCCGAATGCACAGGGATGGCAATGAATTTTCCTTAAAAATCCAGTTTCCCACATTCGTGTAATATAGTCTGTCTCAGAAACACTGTTCTACAGAATTCAAAATCCGGGTCATTAATTGTCACTGCAAAGGAATAAGATATCTTGTTTTTTTTAGTACTGTATGGCACTCGTTACACCAGAAGTTACTCAATCCAATCAAACATGCCCTGACCTATAAACATGCAATCGATCGGCTTGCTCCAGTAACCTCTAAGGTAACTCAAATTTCGCGGTAATACCACAGTCCTGTATCAAGCACGTTTATCAAAATCATTAGCAATCAGAAATTCAATATGTAATGCAATGTGCAGAACCACAGAACAAAAGAAAAACAATACCAAACTCAGAAGAGATATCCTTAAATGCATTGGTTAGTACCGTGGACGTGTTCACTTAAAAATTTGTCAAACTTTGAAGCTGCATGTTCGTGACTGAATGGACAAATAAACGCCCTACAGAATACAAACTAAGGAAAGTTATACTGCCACTGTAAAAATATGTATGGACAAATAACAAACGTGAATCAAACGTCCTGCCATCCCAAAGTTTGCAACACATTAGTCTATGGGGGAAGTAAGCATGGCTACTCAATGGGTACTCAAAACCGGGTACTCAATGATATTCACTTTTTCAAAGCACTAAATAATCGTTTTCTTAGTGCATTGTTTTCATACAAGGTTTCATTTTAAGACCTTATGAGAACCAGATAGCATGGAGGATTATGTATAGCTCATTTTTTTGACTAGAAATGTTTTTAGAAATGCTAGAAACCATGCATAAATTTCGATGAATGCAATTTCAAATTTTATAACGTACGTGGTCAGGACGATCGGCCGTTTTTACGGACAAGTTTGTGGCATATTTTGGCTTGCATGACTAGTTTGGTGAAAATGATACATGTGCAATCGTTTCCTACAATTGTATTGTTGTGCTTCTTCTTTATCATTAAACCACAGAACACAAACGAAAAAAGAAATGATGAGAAGAGAGTAGTTTTATCGGTCAATATTTTCTTTCTGTTTTGTATAGGGGGTGACTGAATAAGTTACGCCAATAATTGCTTCCAAATCGATACATTACACAAATGGATTGACTGCTTGAAAGCGTGATTATCCCACACTTGGTTCTAAGCCTGCATGGTAGTTTGGTTGGCCCATAATTAGTTCGAAGAATTGGACACTGGATGGCAGTACATAGTTTTATTATATAAACAAATGCCCTTTGGTAAATTACACATTTTACCTTTATATCTATTAAAAAATTTTTTAATAGAATTAAAGAGATTGGAAATAAATGTATAGGCCTATTTGATGAGGAATTTTCGTAGTACATGTTGTAAAACAGCAGAACGTGATGTTATCCACATGGGGTAGCCAAAATTGCTGGATATT
>JZLH01S0019204.1:4390-15505 GCA_001188425.1 Eucidaris tribuloides | reverse complement strand
TGCTTGACAAGCGTGATTATCCCACACTTGGTTCTAAGCCTGCATGGTAGTTTGGTTGGCCCATAATTAGTTCGAAGAATTGGACACTGGATGGCAGTACATAGTTTTATTATATAAACAAATGCCCTTTGGTAAATTACACATTTTACCTTTATATCTATAAAAAAATTTTTAATAGAATTAAAGAGATTGGAAATAAATGTATAGGCCTATTTGATGAGGAATTTTCGTAGTACATGTTGTAAAACAGCAGAACGTGATGTTATCCACATGGGGTAGCCAAAATTGTGGAATTCCAGTGCGTCCAACAGATTTATCTTTCCAGACCAGAACAAATGTACTTACGACAAATACAACCTCACATGTTGAAAATATCTATTCAGACTGGATAAAGCTAACTTATGACAATATATCACGTCCATTCTCATTATGATCGAGTTAAGTTCAATAACACCATTAGCCCGTTTAGCGGCTTAGCTTTTGTTCTGGTCTGAAAGGAAAACGAAAACATACACAATGCACTCGATCTATCAAGGGGAAAGAAGCAAAATGTTCGATAAATGGAAGAATTAAATTGATGTTTGCGATTTAAGTTCATACCATGTCGAGGTAAACAAAGTTGGTGGGAGTACCTGGCAGAACGTGTCTAAATGTGAGTTAAAGTCCCAAGCATTCGTCTATCACTAAGTTTTTATATGTATGTTTGGTTATGTTTGTTTATCAAACTTCACCGAAATTTGATACAATCGATATTTTGTTCCCATTCATTATCTATATGCAAATACGTAAATGCCAAAATAAAACTATGAACTCGAAAACAGTACTTCTACAATAATTGTAAAATGTGTAAATAAGTGTTTAAAACACTGACTCTATGTAATATACACCAGACTGTATTGTGGGTACAGTCATGGTTGACTTTTCGCTTTGAACTTGCTATAATGTACAGCACTCGTATGTATTAATGGTTTACTCCATGAAGTTACATGAACTGACATTGACTTATGTATATTATACACGCCTACACGGGGGTGTTTAACTTAAACATCTTTCCATATGAATGAGATTTTACAATTGGGCATATACGACTTTATTGTCCTGTATTACACCATGGTTATACCCTTGCGTTATTTTGTAAGTCTATACAGAGAGAAAAAAGTGCGTTAATAGTGTACTCCGCAGAGAAGTACGATCCAGCGATTATCGGACAATAAAAAGCAAGCTTTATTGATCTGTGTCGAGCAATTTGAGTTTCTTTATTTAGATCAGCAGGCAGACCAGGTCTACGGTAGCTCACAGTTAGTCTAAATCTGCCCATTGTAGCTGCTTTCAGTGGTAGTTCGAACGCTAGCTTTCACGGGCTTTGTAAAGGTAAAACGGTAAAAGTAAAGATACAAAAAGATCGCTAAGTTTAAGAACACTGAAAGAGATGATGAACTGAACACAGAAAAAGTACTGAACCCCATCAGCTCCGTCACTTGATCCAGTTTATATAGTCATGTGGTATGTCTCTGCCCATTTTCATTGATATCGATAAAGAAAGCTTAGCACGACAACGCGTTCACACGTTATATTCACCCACATCCTTGCGACAAAACGGCGTTAGTCCCACATACATTCTTTCCTAAAGATACTTTCATTCATTTTCCTGTCGGTCAATATCTTATGAATAGAGACCCGTTGAAGCGCAGTGCTATTACATCACATAAAATCGTCCTCTACCACATGATATTAAAGAGATACCGATGTCGCTTGTGATAACAAATAATTCTGGTTATTTATACGCGGATAATAGTAACTCTTGGTAGGGATATGAAGTAGAGCCATGATTATGCTCAGTGACATTTGTAGTGAGAATTCACCGCCTCGCGGATACTACGTGTACAATGAATATGCACCTGGAAGCAATATTCGCAAATCTTCACGTTTTTGTTTTGCATGCCACCTCTTCCTCCTTACACTGCACACTTCAGTTGAAAACGTAATCCCTCTAAAATTGTGGCCCCCTCCCCCCCCCAAAAAAAAGGGGGGGGAGGGTGGGCGGATGAACTCAACTTGCATATGAATTTGAATTATTGTACATGATGCTACAATACGATTTATTAAACTCTACCATTTATATCACCTTTACGAATTAATTTAACATAAATGAAACGACAAAGGGATATAATGTCATAATGCTTTTTTGCTTGCATTTCCAGTTTAAAAAATGGTTACATTTCATTTCTGGAAATGAAGTTTTGTCATATACATGCACTAATGACAATACCTGTATGCATCTTATATTTTGACGTGCAGTTCAAGTCGTGGCCTTGATTTGAATAAATCGATTATCCCTCACAGAGTACGCCCTCACCCCTCCCTCCCTCCTAAAAAAAAATCATGAGCTTTGTAGAACGTTTGTCCCACATAACAACAAATAAGCGTTTTCCCCCTTTTTACCGGGATTAGTTTGAATACAGACACACCCATAATAATAATACTCGTACGGAGGTTTGTAATCCGGAGTTTGTTCAGTTTGTCAGGGGTGGGGTGGAATCACAGGTAATAATTATAAATCAGGCGCGTACACGTTTTCTCCCCCCCCGGTTTTTTTTTTGGGGGGGGGAGGCTGACTCCATCACTCTCTGGTGTCGCGTCTGACATTAATGTAATATAAGTATAGTACACTTAATTTCTGATATACAAGACAGGTATGTTTAAAGAATGGCAACCACTTACAACAGCCTTCAATACACCCTATTCTTTTCATGCCATTATTTTTTTTAACATGATCAGATTTATATTATGGATTCGTGGTTACACCTAGAAAATAATCCCCGTTTCCTGAATCTTTAATCACTCTAAGGTTACCTCTATTTACTAGGTAGTAGAAACTAACCTGACGTAAAGCTGTACAGTGTGTTAATTGGCACGGTATAGGGGTGGAGAGAAGTTAGTTGCAATTGCATGTTGATTACATGAAAACAGGATTCAGAACTAAACTACTATGTTGCCAGAGAACGTCTCAATCCTTTACGTACATGTATGCTTCTCGGTTTCACATTGTGACGAATGGTTACAGGCGTGGGACTTTCAAGACATGTTATTGTTTTTGTTTTTGCGTCTATTTTGGCTCTGGAAGAAGAAAACATTTTCAAAAAAGAGAGAACGGTGTATGAAATTCACCAGAAAAGTGGTTTAACAACCAGGTCTGCAGTCATGTAGATTGGGTTAACAGATGTAGATCATTGAATCTGACAGAAGTGTTTGATAAGTAGATACCCCCCCCCATTTATTACAATTCCATCACACATCGAAAATATGCCATACATTCAGTACAATCCTCTGCAAATAATTGCAATATACACAAACTAACCTAAAGTGTGTTTGGGCTACGTGTTACTTATGTTTGATGTTATAATCATACCTAAAAAGTACCCCTGAGAATCCTTGTACAGACCCTTCACACTCACAATATACACAGTCCCAATATTTTGTTTGAAATTAAACACGTTTATTACGGTTCATGATTGATAACTCATCTTCGAACGAGGCAGTCCGCCATCTGTAAAATGTAACGTTATCAGACTCGTAGTCACACACTAGCAGCACGTATACATTTAAAGGAAAACATCACGACTCGAAGCAGTCCAAAATGCAAAGTCAATATGAGTTTGAAACAAATCAACATTTACACTGACTGAAATATATGTATGTGTCGGGTGGAATTGTTTAACTTTGTTAGTCAAAATCAAAGAGACAAAAATCATGCTAATATAATGCCAATATGGCATTGATGTAAGACTATAAATAGAAAGTTTTTTTTACTGCAAAATCCTAAAATACCATACAGTAATTGATTCTAGGATCAGTTAAACTCCTGCTTCATATCCTGTTATCTACCTTTAATACTGTTTACATTCAGTAGTCACGATGAGCCAGAAACATACACGTTAAAGGTTAGTGACATGATTGGGAACACTTGAAAATGCCTTAAAAACCAAATGAGTTGAAATATATGCCAACTATACACTAGCAGGAGAGGATCTTTCACCAGGGAGGATTTGTCTGTAATTTGTTTACTTAAGGAGAATCAAGCATAAACATTAGGAGTATCTTAATTTTATCCGGGGACGATAAAAATAAGCCCCATAGTGAGCCACACAGCAGGTTTCCTTGCTGCAAGTGATACTGACATTGTTTATTTTAGAATGAGTCAACGTTTGACTACAAGATTTTCACAGGAGAATCCTTGCATAGTTTACTTGATTCTAGAGTAGTTTCATCCCAAGTTGAGGACTACTCCCAATCATGTCATTTACCTTTAATTTTCAAGACTGCACATCAGGCACATATTTAGGTTTGTTATGGACCCGCTCGTGGCCTGACATTTGAACAAGATTAAATCTGTTTGGAATATTAGCATCGTCTGATACAAATCGAAATGGATAACGCTATTTCAATATATTGTATCTATCGCCCGACATCGAAACTGAATCATGTTTTTAATGTCATATTTTCCAATTTCGCCAGCACATTATTCGGTTACTTCTCCACTCTTTTTAACTCAATTTTGACATAAAATGTTATTTCTTTTTTCATAATAGCAATCATAAACCGACTACATTTATAACGAAATGAACTAATCACATCTTTATGTACGAACGGGCGCTATATGACATATTCGTATAGGCCTAACCTCGACATGTATATTTCCTACATAACATAACATAAGTGTACCCTGCTATACCAGCATCAAACACATTGACAACTACGTATCGTATCAATCAAGTCACGGCCTTGAATGGTTACCATGGATACCTTTGATAAATGTTACCAGCATTTATGGTGGAGCCCACACATTATATTTTAACACAAATATTTATTAACATTCATATTCTATAAATGTCAAGGTCTACGTCTTCTCGGGTAATATCCTGAAAAATGGTAAATTAATCTCTCATTGACAATAAATAAACAACTTAATAAACTAACTAATTAAATAGATACACAAATAATCAGTATTCAGGAATACATAGATGTATAAATTACACCAACAAAGCTAAGAAGTGTATAAATAAACGGAGTATAGTAAAATGAACGAATGAGAAAAACACAAATATAAATTAAAACATATTTGGCTGGTAAATAAATACATGTAAAAACATAGCAAAGGAAATAAATAAAAGAAAGAGAAAACAACACAGAAAGATTAAAATGGTTTCTCAAGTTGTCCCGAATAATGACCAGAAATTTGCATAGCAGATCATACAATCTGTAATAATAATAATAAAAAACCCCATTAAACAGCGCCCATGCAGGGAATTTCTTTGTAGTAATTTCAAACTGCCACGGGTCAAATTTTGAGATGACGTCACGAACCCAGGTGCTCTTTAGTAGCCCAGTATCTGTTAGTAGCCCCTGTCAATCCTCCCTGCGCATCTCTTGGCGACCCATCCTATCAATCATACCTATATCCAATTGAAGCCAGTGACCATTGCAATTACACGCTTCACCACCGAGCGTGACAAGTGTCAGTTTCGTTGCCATAGCAACATATGATCTCGCATCACCCCGCGCGTGTTTATCATTAATATTATTCTTATTATTATTCAACATTATTGAATTCGTCAATTTACAATGTTAATGGGTTATCCAGCTGGAATGATTACGGAAGAAAAACAATATCCCGTGACGAAATCTATTCCACGAAAACGCATTTACCGTAATTTTATTACGGGAACTATTGTCCGTTTTAAAATGATGCGTTGGTAGCTAAATGTGTATAAATAATTGACGATAATTGATATAAACTGCAAATTTTATTCACCGGATAATGGAATGGGAGATATCTGGCTTCATTTAAAATTCTATTCTATTTAGTAAATTATATAATCCTTTTATCTCATGAATTTACGTATATAATCATTTTATTTTTAATTGTTTATATTTTTCCTCTCCCCCGTTACAGGATTTATCAAAAGGGCTCAGGAGCTATACTTGATATGCTTTATTCAGTTCACAATCAACGTCATTGTTAGCAATTATTTTAACTTCTCCAGTACAATGTTGACAAGATATTTAATATAGTATTCCAGACACATCTGATATTAAATAAAAATATAAATTTGGAATGCGTTATGTCTTGGAACAAGTAAGCTTATCATAGTATTGATTTCTAAGAGCATTCCAGGCACTTAAAACTGATGTAAAGTATAAGAAAAAAAGTAGCATGAAGAAAAGCATCCCTTGAATCGAAAGATGAGATAATAGAAATGTATTTTCCTCGGGTTCATCCTGCCAGCGACTCAAGATCTGATCATTCCTATCCTTCAAGATAACGAAGGACGATTTGTTGTTGTATCATATCGACCAATTGCATGTTATTTTCGTTTAGGTGCCTCAAGTAAAGATCTCGTGATAAACTTAAATCTACTTATCTTTTCTTATTTCATACGAATATAACCCGAAAAGCAATACTGACATTGATATATTTCTACTGTCTGAAAGTTACCAGAAATGTCAGTTATTCTCCCATTTATTTATTCTTATTTATTTATTTATTTATTTATTTATTTATTTATTCTATTTTTTTATTTATTTATTTATTTATTTATTCATCTTTCATCTATTTATCTACCCATGTATATGTGAATACCATACATTGCCTTACGAGAAAGATATCAGTACCAACGTCCAACAACCTAACAACGATATATTAAATGGTGTGATCACTGCAGACCTATCGTATACGAACTTTGACCTTTACCTCTCAATCAAGATTTTCCTGTCAGAAATGCAGGTGCGATAACTTAAATAACGAATCTGGCAAAAGTGATATCGCAACCAATCCATCTATACTACTCTGCAGTATTTGTTATGCTTGAAAGCTAAGCTGGATCGCCTTTTCCTCCCAATTTGGACGTATTTGGGTGATTTATTTTCAACGTTTTGGCGATCCTCCTTGTTATGGTGATATGACTTTGCCGGATGTTGTATATTTGAAGGGTGGAATCGGTCATTATGGAGAACAAATGAGTGAATTTGTTCTAGCGAGAAGCAAAACGAAAAAAAAATACTAGGAGGCTCCAGTATGGCATGACCGGGTGAAAGTGGGGTCCAGCAAAGGGGCTGGAGCAAAGAAATTGCGACAACTTCCAAATTAATGACAAAACCAAAGAGAGGATTGATGGGTGAGAAAAATTGGACACTTACAGCGAGTAAAATCAGGGAAGCGAAAGGAAAGACTACCCAAAGACAATTCTGTAGCAGGCAGAATATGAACATGAGAATTAAATTATTTAAGCGGAGACGCACGGACGAAGACACACACATAAAACAGACACACAGACACAGACACACACACACACACACACACACACATACACAGACAGGCACACACACACACACACACACACACACACACACACACACACACACACACACACACACACACACACACACACACACACACACACACACACACACACACACACACACACACACACACACACACACACACAAACACTGGGAAAGGTCTTATTCGTCGAAGAACGATTTTTAGACCCAGAAGCTGAAACTGTAAGAAGGAAACCGAAAATTGGTTGCATTAAGGTAATGGATATAGCCTAAGCCTACCGTTTAGCAATGGGTGAACACTACTAAAAGAAAATTAATTACAGGACAGAAAGTAAATGTGTCATCTAAAAGCAAACCCCTGAAGATGCTTCATTTCTAACTACCCCCCCCCCCTCGCCCACTTCCCCCTCTCAAACGATACCTCGAATTTGAGCTCCAGGCCAGTCTCTCCACTTAAATTATGGTTCTTAGTTCGAGGATAAAGTTAAGTATCTTTTGCATGCATTGCACTCCCACCTCTATAAACCCCAGGGACGAGTTAAGAGCCTAGACTTAGCTCAAGATATTACAAATACAGGGTATGTAAAGCCCAAATGACTACGGCTGGCGGAGAAATCTATACAGTACTTTGAAGTGGAGAATATCCATGGATCATACGGTATTCATACCCAGGTACAGTATAAAAGCAAAGTAAGCACAGACATCATATGAATATTCTTTTCCATTGTTCTATTATCGGGACGTAATTCCCGGAATATTCATGAAGTTGCTTCAGGGATAATATCGCAGTTTTTACATATAGCTGCAAGCACCGTTTAACAGAGAAGTCTCTTATAGTGATATTTTCTTGTGAAGTGATGGGAGTAATTTGATGGCCTTTTTTGTGGATTATACGTTATGCACCCACTTTAGGGTACTTTTTCTTAAGTCATTTAAGAAAAATGCTTACTTGCCAAGATGATTCCAAATGGTGAAGCCACTTGAAAATGAAGCAAATCAAGCAAACTATATTTCGTGAAACCGTGATTATTAACCAATTGAAGTCACAAAGTGAAATCACAAAGAAGTCAAAACAAGCAAAGTAGCTTACAAAAACTTCAGAGATAACACAGATCTACATTTTTCAAGTACTTTGAAAATGCTTATAATTTCCAAAACACAAAAACAAAATCATGTTTCCTATTTTTAGGAGGCATCTTTGATTGTGCAATTCTGACACCGTATGTTTTGCTCGATACACCTGTATTCTACCTTCCACCATGTTCACGTTAACTTTCGCACATCAAATTCGATGTTTTTATCACCGTATCGTGGAAAACCCGACAACAGCGGCCGAGCTAAAACGAGTTCAGTACCATCATAAGATTTGATTTCTCAATTTCTACTCTCTCTCTCTGTCCCTCACGCTCTCTCTGCATCTCAACGGATCAATTGAATCCTGATGGAGGCGGCAATTATATTTTCTGAGAGCGGATATTCATCTCTAAGGAAATCATCCGCCATAATCGACAAAAAAGTCGCGGGACGAAGTAACGAGATCACGCCAATTCTGTTGTTTGCCCGCCTTCAGAATGCCGTCGTCTGCTCACAGTCTCCACACCGGCAACCTTTTTTCTTTCTTCTGGAAGGTTCTACAGCGTGTCTAAAAAAATGTGCATGTGAAAAGCGCCCACTTTGGCAACTGAAAATAATGTTGTGACATGATGCTTCCATGAACGTCAAGGTCACAGTCTTAGCATTGAATTGTCGTTTGTTTTGTTCAATTTGCTTGTTCTAATCTCGAGATATGTTTAGTTAACAACGACAGGGTGAAATCACAATTGTGCCACTTTTAGTACAGTCAATGATATTGCATCAGACCCTCTTCGTAAAACTTGTACAACGTGATTTTACTCTTTCGTTGGTATCTAAACATATCTTCAGTTACAATACGCAAATTTAACAAAACAAACTTCATTTGAAAGCTTAGACTATGCCCTTGACGTTGATGTAAGCGTCAGTCGCAACAATATTTTTAATTGCCCAAGATGGCGATTTTGACGTGCTCATTTTTTTTGAGACACGGTGAAGAAGGTTCTCGAATACGATAGATCTCAGCGGCAGGATGTTGGCGGGAAATATTACATCGGAAATTGCAACACGGGTGTGGATGAGCGTAATAAGGTATAGGTGGATTGGAACTCGTAATGCTGTCAATGTGACAGACCTCGTGCCCATGTTTTATGTAGAATAGAACTAAAAAATGCATTTGAAAGTTGCAATAAGTCAAAATTAGCAATCTATGCCATAAAACTCTTTGGGATGATCTCAGTGAAACCGATAACACGATCGATGAGAAAGTATGATCTTATTACACAAACAGATATATCCAATTGCTATATGCACAAGGTTATAACAAATGCGATTATTGTGCCTATGACGATGAAGATGAGAATGAGTCTTTTGGAGGTAACACACTGGACTCTCACCTCATTGGTGTGGAAAACAGTGGAACCATAGCTTTATTTACCAACTTTTCTGTATTTGTTAAAGTCTACATTAAACATTGACATGATCGACGAGAAATCACGATTGATATGATTAATGATAAAAATCTATTTTCGTAATATTTCTTTAAAATTACATGATTAAATATATTTTTAATATTTGAATATTTTTGAAAAAAAATCAAATATCAAAATCACTAAATATATTGAAATACTTGCATAAATGTTCATTCTGAAATAAATTCTTTGAATCTGAGAGCATTTTCCAATAGGCAAATCCATATGGTTAAACAGATGCAACTACGGTTATTTACAACGTACCGATATACATGTACAAGCAAAGTGAATATAAAACAAAATTGATTAAAAAAAACTTCCACAAGAAGAGGAATACACATCAATTTGGTTGAAGGAACCCTCTCAGTACCATGTCAACAAAACGCCATAGAATTTGCATGTCATGTTCTGTGTGAGGTGCTGAAAGGGTTAAAGATAAGTAGCACATAGAGGAGAAGAACAAATGTGACATTACTGATGGGAAGAGCCTGAACAATACTTCCATTATGCCACACGTGGGGGGAAAGAACATGAGAAGCATCACAGTGACTTCGTAGAAAGGTAATACGCCTTCTTGGAGGTTCCCCCTCCTCATCAAACCCCAGGTTCCATCATCCATCTCCCAGGGTCGCGTTCTTGGAATTGACACCCTTGGCATCTATGTAAATTGAGAGGTTGGATCGGAGGCTAAATTACGCAGCTGCGATCGGCGGGCATTCCGATAACAGAGAGATATGCACTGGCAATGACGTCATAGATACGCATACATGATAATGACCAACGTCGCTTGCCTTGGTTCTTTTGCTAGCTGGCCTGGGACGTGAGAGGAAAAATATGAGCAAACGTGCACAACTGAATTAAACAGAAATGTCATTTTTCTGCACAATTGTATTTTCTCTCCCGTCTCTTGAAATTCGTCGTTTCCATGTCAACCCCTCCGCGAATTCGTTAACAGAATAACAACAAATCAGTTTTCCTTGTCCACGGCCTGACATGATGTAGATTTATATGTACAATTCTGTTTCCTTCTTGTTTAATTTTCAGCATACAAATTTTCCAGCACACGGCATCAGTAACCATGGCAACACATATATCTTACCGCAGTGAAGTGAAAGCTAACATCTTTCTCTCTCAACGCACGTTGCTTCTTCAAATAACATGGTAAACTAAGTTTTGTATCGGTCCTTTGCTACTTTAAAGTAAACAAAAGGTGAACTAGATTATGGAGTTG
>JZLH01S0019203.1:0-10827 GCA_001188425.1 Eucidaris tribuloides | reverse complement strand
CCAAAATTACCTTTATATAGAGCGGTTAGACCACCTCTGCATTAACAGGCCCACTGTTATACCCCCCCACAATACCCATGATACTCCCTATTTCAAGCATATTTCAATACATGAAGTTCCCATAGTATTAATAATCCCAAAGTTCTTTATAATTACCCTTCAGAATTTGCCCCCAACATCTCGTATTTATTGATATAAATTGAAAAGAAATCTTACAACAAAACTCCCACGCAAGGATTCACACTACTTGAGATAGTACATGTGTACAAACCATTTGACATGGGGCGTATTTATTGACAAAATTATTTTCATATCTTGAACACAATGGCACTCTGATATAAAGATAAAACATTGTGTGAAAAGTAAACAGTCCTCATAATATCTGATGCAATATTTACATATATACACTCCACTACTTGTAGAAGTCTTTTCAAGTTTATTAGTCATAATTTGTTTTGTTTACTCAACTTTAATGAGTCCAAACAAAAGTAACTATACCAAACACTAATAAGGTTAAAAATACCCCCATACATAAATGCAAATGCAAGGTTTGTAAATGCATTTCAAACTTATTACTTCTTCCTGAAGTATAATTCAAATTATTTTTAGGCTCAAGAGTTTTTTCATGTAGTTTGAACTTGCTACCTATCTTATGTTCAAATTAAAGTAATGTCTTGACATTCCAATGTGTTAAAACTTAACATCACATTGAACAATATTTTACTTCATACCAATGCTACCAATCTGAAGTTCATGAAATATTCATTAACTTCAAAATCCAATTAAAACCAATTTTATGAAGGTACAAACAAAATAATAAAATTGTATTTATTTGTGATATTTGAAATTTCAGTTAACATCAAAATCCAATTAAAACCAATATTGTGAAGATTAAAAACAGAACAGATTGTAACTACAAGCTATATTTTGCTTGTATTGATTTGTCACTTTAAATAATGCAAAAATATAACACAGATGGTTCAGTTTTCTCTCGTATGCATGCTAGTTCATCTAGATCTCTTTCTTTCTACAAGAAATTATCAACTTTGTTTCATCACATCATACTTTTATTTCGCTGAAATAAGCTCCATGGATTGTTGCATAATACAATTGCCATTATTGAATTCGGAATGGCTAAACTGAAGCCAGACGTTCTAATTTTCCCGTGCACATTTACTTTCTTTTAAACAAATCCAGATGACTTTGCATAACTCAACCTTGTACAATTCAAATTATCGCCTATCAAATATTTTTGACAGTCCCAACATGTGTATTTCCAATAGAAAGTTTTTCTTCTACGTCAAATTTTCAACTTGAACTTCACCTCACCTTCATGTTGAACGTATTTCAGAGTGTCTAACATGTTTAAATCATTCACCTAAACTTGAAATGACCACAACTGTAATTCTTCACGGTCTTAATGGATTGACCTTTTGATTTCTGCATGTCAGTTGTCTGAAAAGACGTCATAAATCTCCCATTCCCTATCTGCCTTTCACATTTTCCCCGTGCAATTGATACAATCATGAAAGTTAGCCTGCATTTCCCTATACATGCATCTTTATGCAAAACTAACTCAAATATCTTCTAAGACGAAGTGATTTGCCCCTTCCCAGAGATTCAACTTGGGCAAAGTTAAATATATGACCCACATTATCAGTGTAATCTGGAGATCTGTAAGAGCAATAACCAATCCACGGGTATTACACTAATCTGCAGGGAATAAAATTAAGCACTTGGAAAACAAGATGATATGAAAATCTTATCCTATATTTCTGTAATGACACAGTTAAAATTTTTGGTCAAGTTGGAAGGTAAAATACTTTGAAAGGAAAATAATTCCGCTTGACCTATATTATGTAAAATTCATGTTCAGAAAATCTCTACAAAATTCAAAATTAACCAGCATAGGAAATATACTGTGGCTGAGGGCATTTAGCTCCCAAAATTTAAAAAAATAGACCCCCCCCCCCCCCCCCCAAACTCACACAACATCCCTCACTGGGTTCAACGTATAAAATACAAGAATCACTAAATCTGGCTTGAAAATAGCCCCGAAAAATAAAATTTTATTTTCTGCCCTGGAATTAACTAATTTCAGGAAACACACATATTTCTGCCTGACAATGCAGTTAACATTGATGTCTGTCACATAAGGGGTAGTGGCAAGCAGCAACAAAAACTTTAGGAATAGTGGCAAAATGCCAACTGAGTTCTGTAACGATTCTGATAAAACATTCCAATGATTGCATACTCCGTCACTTCCTCACATTCTTCTGACAATGTACAATCAATAGCAAAAGGCACATACTTCCTCAAACAAGCAGTATTATTCCTAATGGCACTGTTCCAATGAAAACTTATAAATACCTTTACAAATTCCCTAAACGGGCCAGGAGTCAAAGAAATAATATATCATCCTGTCGTGTATTTCACAGATGTACTTCCTTAACTTTTTACTTTCAATTCTTCAATGCGTTTTGATACTTTAAGGCAGGGGATCTCTTTTGCATGCCTAAAAACTAACATTGTGTAAATACAATGCATTTAGAAGAAAATGCCATCTGGGAACCTTTAGCAAAATATAGGAGCTAGAAACTTAGTTTTAGTGGAATTATAGTGACCGTTAGACTCAGATTTGAATTTTTTCTCGCGAGAAAAAATTCTTACCATAAAACATACACTAAACAGCTATTGTTTTTCTTTTGGATTTTTCAAATTCTAGGCAATCGCTGACCCCCAGATTTCACAACATGCCCTTCATCAGTAGCTTAAGGGCATGGGTTATCTTTACCTGGTCTGTGGGGATGTTTGCAAATGAGATCCATTGCCTTTAATGCGTACAAAATTGGATACGCCATTACTTACATTCCTTTCTCACCTTTTCTTCCTGTTTGTATGGCAGAAATCTGACAGGGGAGACATTTGAATTTCCTGGCCATGAGACATCCCAAATAATAGGCTACATGATTTTTTACCAACAGGAATGTATCCATGTACTCAGGAGGTGATTGAACTAATATTTTTTTTTACAATCCTTCATCAGGATTAGGCCTGAGTCAAAACGTTTACACGACGTTTACACAAACGTTAAAATGCAAAACGTTTTGTAATTTTGCAATCCGTTTAAACCCTTAATTCATGTAATTCCATTAAATGCTTTAAGTTTTGTGTTATGTGATACAGTTCGGCCTCAGTTACACGGCCATCGATTATACGGAGATCTCTGTTATCCGGACAATAGGCTTATCAGTCATTACGTGTAATCGATACACCTTTATCAGAAATGTACACAGAAACATGCTGGTTATCAGGGACAGTAAATTAAGTGTCACATGTGGGAGGTAGGGACAGTGATTTTCCGCGATCGCGGAAAACGGACGGAATTCACAAGAAACAGCCTTTCAAACGGGAAACGTGGCCTTTTCAAAACGGAAAATCACGGAAAACATATTTTTTCCTTCAAAATGTTCATCATTTCGAAGCGGAAAAAACTCGAAATTTGTAATCAGAAATTCACAAGAAACTTGTGCAGCCAAACAAATTAAGTCTGAAACAGACAACGAAACAGTAAAAAACTTGCAACACCACAAACCCAACCAGCGCGATTGCACAGATGCATCGACATACGACGTAGTAGAATGAACATACGGAAAACGAACACAGCAGGCTCCTCTGCTCACTCAGTGACACACGATGTGAAGCAGGAAAAACATCATCCAATCACAAAACCATACAAACATCAAGAACAACTCATGATCAACATTCAACACAAACATATGTCCCTCAATCGATCAAAATTATACACAACAAACTCACCACACAATCACTTGATGACAACATGTTTCTGAACTTTCATTCCAAAATAAATTCATTTTCGCATTGTTTTACGAAACACTGACAAACGTGCTCTATACACAGTACAAGCGCCGCGCGATGCTTATTGACCAAAGACTTATAGCGCCCTCTAGCGCTTCGCAGCGCTCTACGATCTTTTGTCTATACAACAGACGCCGGCCGGCCATTGATGTGTGTAAATATTTTTGCGGCATACGATAGTGCCACACTATCGACTGCACAATACCTGTGGCGGTGGATTCACACAGTCCTTTCAGACTGCCGACGCATTTACCGCGCCAGATGTTGTTGTGGTGCATTCATACACAGGGAATGCACGCAAAAACAGTATTACCAGTCTCGCTTGATGCCAGTACTACAGCATGGCTGCACTGACAAGTGCGATTGTTATGTGGACTAATGCCAAGGCGTGATCGTTGGTTGATGCAATGTGGATTAGAAAATGTAGCTAAACAGTCGGGAAAGTTAGAAAAGTGGAATAATCAACAATCTCTAAAGCGTAAGCACCAAAATAAGTTTAATACGCCTAAAAGCGGATTTTGTGCAAAACAGCGCTTATACGATGCATGATTTCGTGCGACAAAATTCGTGATTTGTATTGTTTTTATGTAAACGGAATTGTCACTTTTCATGTATACAAAGTCTATGGCGAAACGGAATTTCTTTTTCAAGCATATTTGAAACGGAATTAAGATTTTCTGAAACGGGAAAAGGGAATTTTTTGAAACGCGAAAATCACTGTCCCTAGGGAGGGTCTGTTGCAATTTGTGCATGGTCTTTTGGGTGTTTATACAACTATTGGCATTGTGTACCTCCCCCCTAATTGTGTTTATACATTATCTCTCTTATCCGGCCATATCACTTATATCGGATGGCTGGCTGGTCTACAACGTAGCCGCGTTAATCGAGTTCGAACTGTATAGGAATTTTGAAAAAGGCGATAAGTGCTGACGCTCTACTGAATTATGTAATACATGTGTAGTGCTCAACCATAGATGTAACTATACTTATCATTCATTTTGTGAGCTGGACATACATTGGACCTATCAATCAAGACAACCCTCAAATAAAGCCTACCAATTATAACACACTCTCTGTCTATTCATACTGGCCAGACATCTCGGCTATTGGTTTGATACCATCCTTGTTGTGTTTACTAGACCATAGAATAATATTCTATGGTCCTTTGTATACAGGTACTTCACTATCACTGGACTCGTACAATAAACATCAAAATTACGTCAGAACTTACAGTGTACTTCTGGTTTTCAGTGTTCTTTATTGTTGTACTCAATATACAAGCGTAAGACCCCACAAATATCACAATTACGTTTAAACGTTTTAAAAATTTGGGGAACAGTTTAAAACGTTTCAAACAAAACACGTAATGACTCAGGCCTAATCAGGATATACTGACCAATAATTCATATTTGTTCAATTGAAAGCACAATAACTGTGTATAGAGGGGATTCTGATATTTACATACCTACATATTCTGGTGGGGAACTAGGGTTGTAAATTTTGTGAGTTAACTGTCATGACATTGTGATGATGAAGCCAACAATGCTACTACCATGTGTAGATTTAGACACACTCTGCTAATTTGAAGTATGCTTACATCCCTAAAACCGCAATCAAAATTTGTTGGCTAAGAATTTCAATCTCTTCACTTCAAATGAAAGAGTCCTGATTCACTCAAAACAGCACAAATTTGGGGGCATGACTTTGTCCTATGTCTGTTGAGATGACTTGGGCTTCCCCTTGCTACATTTTGCCTTCACCATCAATGTCTAGTTCTTTATTCACACTCATCCTTGATGGCATGAGCATGAAGACAGTGGAGCATCTCAATGGTGTGCATCATCACATCAGCATCATCCTTACTCTTGGTGTTGGTCTCATCACTGTCTTCTTACAGTTCAATCTACTATCTCTGTGGATCATTTTCCTCCAATCACGAAGCAGTTTTCTTCAGCATCATCGTCTTTCTCCTCCTTGTCATCGCTATCATCACTAGCATCACTAGACTCACTCTCCTCATCCTTCTTTGTAGCTGGGAATCAACAAGAATGTAAATATATTATTAGGTATGCATTGTGGTGATACTGCAATAGGCATTGAGTTTCATAAATATATTCCGATGAAGTACATTATATAAAGAAATACATATGATAGGAAATGATGCTACATGTGGGTCTGAGGTAACAAAAGCAATATCAATCACTGTTGCTTGAAAGCATGCCACCCCACACATGTACCATCAAGAATAACAAATAATTACAAGGAGACATATTAAGGAATATACTCTGAAATACCTTACATGTATGAGGTACAAACAAGGACACTAGAGTTAACGTGTTGATGATCATGTGATATCATAAATTACAACCCCACTCCTCAGGAACGAACTTAATTACATAAAACTTTGTCATAGGCCTGGGGTGAGACATCTGTTGCAAAATGATCACAAGACTTTTTTTTACATCTAAACAAAATCATGCCATCTGGACATGTGATAGATTATTATCCAGTAATCTATTTCATGAAGTATGTTTGCTGTACTTCCATTTTGACAATTTTATAGTAAATTTAGACAATGATAAAACTGTATATCAAACCTTTTTTTATCGGACACAAACAGTATACTTCTTTTCAAAATCATAACACTTGTTTGATCCATGTAAAATTTGTTGTAAATTAAAAAATATTTTCTGTAGGTCCACCTCAAAACTATCCTAACATTCATAAATATTCACGTAAATTTCTTACACCTATCATGATCATCACAATCATTGACAGTAGCCCTACAATCATACCTTTCTCATCCTCCACCTTCTTTTTCTTTTTGGCCAACATCTTCTGTTTTTGTTTTAACCTGGATGTGACAAAAGACATTGATCAAAACAACATGATGATATACAATGTAATGATACAATGAAGATATCTGACTCTACTATAGAATGAACTGGTTAATATTGTAGATGCTCCATTTGAAAATTTTGTCCAACGTATTTGATATTCTGCGGTCTATCTCATAAAACTTGACATCAATTGCAAATCACAAAAATGCGATTGTAAGTCTTAAATAACTGCGGTATCTGATTGGTTGAAATACAACTTGGGAGGATCGATTTTTGAGAGTATTGGCATCGAATTGAAATTTTATGAGACGGGCCGCAGATCTTCATGATATTGCTTTAAAATAGACAAAGTCAAACATCATAGAACAGTCATGCTGTCACTAGCTAAATAGCGTACAGATAAGTATTGCCCACATGATTAATGTCCCGTGCATTAGACAATAAATCATGTAATATGATAGGCATAGGCTGCCCAATATTTTTTAGTAATGATTAACTACATTTCAAGTCTCTGTTTTTTAAGTTTGCAGTGATACTAAACTGAATGATCTACTAATTTTGTTAACAAAAAATACTATTAGTTTTCATGGCAAAATGTGTTGTATTAACTAATTCCATCGCACGAGATATTACTAATTTCTGCTGAAACATGTTGGAAAGCTATGGTAATAGCGTTTATGGGAAAACTAAAATGCGTACACTCGCGTACAGTCTGATTTTATTTTTAAAAGTACGTTTAAAGCACCAAGTTTAGTTTTGGGGATTTCTGGTTATATGAAAAGCTTTAACTGCCCACACAGTCATAACCCTGCAAATAATAGATTTTTGAATGTCTGTATCGTTTTTTTTTTATTATTTAATTGAAAATCTCTATGTGAAGCACCCCAAAATTTTACATTATAGCATCTACTAAGGGTTAAAAAGGATTTTAAGGATTACCACGTGTTATACCTCATCTGAAAAGAGCAGACTCAGCTCTTTCAGATGAGGTATACTCATATAACTTTTTTTTTGTCTTTGCATTTTTAAAAATTAATTATTGAAAATGTCGGCCGGGGGGGGGGGGACACCCGACATTTTTGACCATATTTTAATCATTCAGCATCCAAAGTTTAAAATGTTATATTAGTAATACCTGCATCTGAAAAGAGTGCGTCTGCTCTTTCAGAATGAGGTATACACATGCTAACCTTAAAGCTTTTCAACCCTTTAGATGCTATTAATGTAAAATTTCGGGGGTGTTCGCCAACGAGATTTTTTCCATTAATTAATTAAAAAAAACTTAAAGCTTCAGAATCTCATTATTGCCAGGGCGTTTATGACATGCGGCAATAAAGACTTTCAAATCAAAAGCAAAACTAAATCCCGAAAACTTACAACTTGACGGCTTCTTAATTGATCATCTTGAATGTTTCAGGGCTAAGGGCTTAACTTCAGACCTTATCAGGTACACTAGTAACATGGAGGATCATGAAGCTCAGACTTTTTTAAAACTGGAAACAATGTTAAACAAGACCTTTTACTAGTGCTGGGTGATATTTTGATAATATCAAAATTACTTGATGTTGAAAAAATATCGAATACACAATAATGACCTCATGATTATTTCAAAATTCAAGATATCGCTAGAGGCACGATATGGCCCCAAATACTATCAATTATGAAAACCTAATGGGGTAAGTGCATGCACTGCAGTGGGAGGGACCAAGAAATCCCTATAGCTATGAATACTCTGCACACGAGTGCTACTGCCCGTAATCATATAGGGAGAAAGAGGGAGGTGGGGATATAAGAGAGACCTCCATGCTGTTCAGCTGTTCAAACTTGTGGTATTAAGAGCAGTAGAGCATTTAGTATAATTGTCAACAAACATAGCAACTCTGTCAACACACTGCCAAACAAAAATGCTAGTTATAAAAACAATCGGCTCCATGAATCTCCTGATCTAGTTACTAGAGGATCTACAGAAAGCAACATTGTTTTGACTACGTTTTGATAACAGCCCTACATGGCGCACTGTCAATTTAAGCCTATAATAGATTTATCTTCTTCATCACAAATCTGTTTTTCAACTTAGGCGATAAATCATGTTATGGATGATGTTTTTCCACGATAAATCGAATGAGGTTTAGATCAAATATCGCCAGCTCTACCTTTTACACATGTCAGGTTTTCTCTGCTAATAGGATGGCATTTTTGTCTACATGTTGGCTGATGAGCTGGTCGGAGTTTTGATGCGTATTTACATAATTGACGTAATAACTTTTAGCAATGGCATCATTTAATTACACTCATAGAAATAATAATACAAAATCACCATGCTATTCAATAGCAAAATCATTCAATCTCAACATTAGTATTATTAGCTAACAATAAACTTGAAGCTTTCACTGAATTTACTGCCATTGAAACCCATCCCTTCAAAAAACAATAATAAATCATACAAAATGATCTGATTCAAATAAACCGAAATGATATGATCATACCATATCCTTTGTAAAAACTTGCAAGATTATTTGTAATTTGGCAAAATATGAGCCCTGACTGATGGCCAATGACACCCTTGGTTAAAGTAACAGGCTAACATTGTGGAGCTTCAATTTAAAAAATTGTCCAAATTTGATATCTGAGCTATATAGTAGTGCTTCAATGGACAAAAAACACCCTAGAATACAAAATATTTGGAAATTTAGCTGCCACTGGCAAGATATGCATGAAAAAAACAATTTCTACTCGAGTGGAAGATAAAATAGTCTACATCTGCACACGATAAGTCTATGGGAGGAAATGCGTAGGTGAATCCGGTCAACTCCAGTGCTTGTAGATTTCACTTTTTTGAAGCACGAAATCATCATTTTGAAATACAATTTTTTCAGGGCTTCATTTTTAGACCTATCAAAGACACTTAGAGCATGGAGGATTATGTAGCTCACAGGGTTGTTGATTTTTTTGATTTTTTTTTTAAAATCTAAAAAAATCGGATTTTTTTAATTTAAATCGGATTTTTATGATTTAAATCAGATTTTTTTAATTTTTTCCAACGAAAATAATGGTCACACTTAACAAGTTTTAAACTATATTTAAACTGTTTTACACCAACAATAGTGGTCAAGTAGTCTTTTGAACATTGTGTATTGTACTATTTGACACAATAATCCACTTATATACAGGTAATTTTTTTTTATTTTTTTTATTTATTTGCATTATAGAAAGGGACATTTTATGGAAGCCCAAGTAATGTTATGTATTATGTATACATTTAAACTCTTGAAATTTTTATATCAGTCAGTTCAAAACATCCGAAGTGTTACTCCAATGCATGAAGTACTCAAAGAACTTGAGAATTTCCAGCAAAATTGACATTATTAAAGGCCTGTTAGGGTAGGGTATCCTTAATACTGCGCCTTGGGAAGTTCTTAGCTGGGGAATATTTCTATTGAATTATCACACGGGGATTTTAGGCAGGAATATTTCCGCTAGAACTTATAATGGCCGGGACTTCCCAATCTAAAGTGTAATAGCTATAAAACAAAGGTCTTTGGCAGCTTTTGTGATGCATGAACTAAGCATCGATTCTGGTAAAAATCAAGACCCACGATTGGTACTTTTTGTGAGAAACTTGCCATCAAAATCTGCAACTGGATGCCAGAGCAATAGTGCAAATAACTATGTCGGTGTTTGGGTTGAATGGGGAAATTGCTGAAGCGGTATGAAAACAAGCACATGAGAAAGGTGCAACAATGATCGACCCGATATCCGTCTGGCCCAGATGACCGATCAGCTCTTCAGCATACACCAAGGTAAATTCTTTCTCTTGGTTTGTTAGCTCATCCTGTTGAAGGCTGGATGTAACTTTTTAATTTCTCTTTCCTTAGAGAATGAGGGCATCAGCAGGTTTTTTATAATCAAGCATGGGGCTGCGAGGGGCTTGGGACTACAGGAAAGAGCAAGACACTTAGTTATATTCAACAGTCGAACACTATTACTTTTGCGGTCTCTTGTTTGATATTTGACATGGTATACTATGATATAAACATGTTTTTCTTAAAACACCTAACACCATGCCACGCCCTTTTTCTTGTGGCGTGGGGGGTTGTTCTAAGATTGG
>JZLH01S0019202.1:21816-51443 GCA_001188425.1 Eucidaris tribuloides | reverse complement strand
CAACTCAAATGCACGCATTCCCTACACTAAACCGTGACAAAATCTGGATTATGGTTTGCTGTGTGGTATCAAACATTCAACTCACCACTACAATCAAGCAAGTTTATTTCATTTGATCGCAGACTAAAAAAAAAAATCATCTTGAAAATGAGGAATCTGAAAATACTTGACAATTACTGGAATTCATTCTCGGCTCGCCCCAATTCACACTACAAAGTATTCAATGTAAGATGCCTAATCTATTGTGTGGAGCATGTTCCTGATTTATCACTGTCTTTTCTGTTTGTAATTTTGTCTTTAAATGGCAGATTGTACACTGAGGCAAAGGTAGATAAACGTGACATAATGGAAGAAGATTTACACCATGCTTTCAATTATGATGAGTGAATAAGATAAATGGAAGAAACCCATCATAAAGCACTATTAGAGATTCTACAAAGGCACAAATTGAAATACTTAGCAGCTTGGAAGTGAGCAAAAAGTACAAGCATATCATCTCAATGATACACAGTTCCACTGTTAATAAACGCATATCTAGTTTCAAGGCTTGATGTGAGCAAATTTACAAAGACCCTGTAATTCCTTACAATATATAAAGGAAGATGTAGCCAGCAACTAACAGGAATAAGAAAGACTTTAGGGGTAACTGTCAGTTCTAGCCAACCAATCAGATTGCATGCGCCCTGGCCTTGAGCTGACCTGATGTGACCGATACGTGCCGCCCGACGTGTGTTAATCACGCTGTATTTATTTATGCACTTTCTGAATCAATAAGCTCCTCCCCCGGTACATGTAGCCGTTTCAGCAATCTTGTTCTATGGAAAAATTTTGCAAAGGCGTAAAAATTAACAGAAATTTACTACTTGATAGAGCACTCCTGAGGGTAAGTGTTACACAGTACCCCTTATTTAGACTTTCTTATCACCATTTACCATGATTCTCACAATACTCGCGCCATTTTCTCTTAACTTATTTCTGTTATTTGCTGGCTACATCTTCCTTTAATGACATCTACAACCTGTTACAAAAAAGTTGTATTTAAGCACAACTTTTACAAATCCAACACTTGATTCTGATTGATCAAAAGTCAAGTCACGTTTGATTTTTCAAGTTGCATTTAAATACAGCTTTTTATGCAATGTTCACACAAACGTGAAAATACAAGAACAAAAACAGACCAAGAATCTGAAGGTCTATAAAGAGGTCCACTACAGTTTTAAGGAATGTATTTGGATTACACTGTAAGGCAATATAAGTACAGTTATTATCTATTAGTAGATAATTTCTGAGGGTCTATTGTATGTAAGTGACACAGTCTGCTTAAAGGCAGGGTGTCTCTTTTGCATGCATGAACATTAACATTGCGTGAATACACTGGTATATAAAGGAAAATACCCTATTAAGAGCCTTTAGCAAAGTACAAGAATAAGAAACTCAGTTTTAGTAAAATTACAGTGCCATTAGACTTTGATTTGAATTACTGTCTCCTTGAAACAAAATTTCCTATCATAGAACATACACTTGACAGCAATTTTTTTTGAGGTAATTATTGATCTTCAGATTTCACAGAAATGTCCTTCATAATAGCCTAAGGGCCCGAGTTGCTGTGCTATGGGAGGGGTGCAAATGAGATTCCCCGCCTTTAAAGATTCACTACTCTCCTGGACCTTCATAGGCAAAAAGCAGTAATGAGCAGAACTTACAGTGTGCTTATTCCAATGACATGGGCACTTAACACGCAGTGGACGGAATAACTGAGACATGAGATAGATAATATGACTCGAGCATGTACTGCTAAAGAAAGGGGAGCCACATCTTGAAAATGGAATGAAGAAAGGCATGCACATATTGGAAGCATACATACAGATGGACAGACATACATAATGTACACAAACAAAGACAATGGATCTTACACAAACATCAATGCTGATGCACATATTTCTATTACTCATACTACACCAACATTTGCCCAAACGGAAATCGAGACACTCATTTATGCGAAAGTGAGTTAAAATAGACAGCGACCAGGGAATGTTAGAAGTACCTGGCTTGTTGTAAGAGCGGAGGGAATATTTAAAATCAACTAACTACACACACATTTCAGTTAATTGATTTAGATTGTCAAAAGCTCTAGGAAGAATGCGTAATAAAAGTCTGAATAAAATTTACTTAGCAAAGTGTTTTCATACAAAATATTTATTATACAGAGAGGGTAAAATAAGGTTCAACTGTAAATAATGCAATAAAGTAAATAAAGTTCAACTTTGTTATGTAGTATTTTCTTCTATTTTGGGTCATACACCAATCACTTGTCACCAGTGATTTGGACACCTCAAAACCACCGAAACAGAGAATTTCAAACAACAGTACAGAGACAGACCTAAGGCTATGCACATGGTTTGCTGTTTTAAGGTTTATTCTTCACTGAGTGCAGGCACAGATTTTAAACGTAGTACAATACGGCTGTGATTGGTAATTCAGTAAACTTCATGACAATCTACTGCACATACTCAAATGACTCTTTCATGTTTTGGAATGCTAAACCTTTCGAACAACAAGCCATGCCACCTCACGGCCAGAGTCTCTGACGTCCATAGAAGCGACAGTTTGCCGAAAACCTGAAATGATTCCAGTCCCGGCGTCATGACTTTTCCGGATGTTCGGGTAACTTCTTGAGTCGGTGTGGAATCCTCCGTCTCCTCTGCAAACTGAGGGAGAGGTGGCGCTTGCCGCGGTGGTTGTTCATCAGCATGTGGCTGTAGCTGAGGCGCAGGGAGGGGACGTGGATGTAGGTCTTGGGGCCGCCGCTGGGGTGCGGTACTTGGGTGGGGATCTTGTCCAGGGGCATCGGAGGCAGGTGAAGCCCCCATCAACTGGGGGAGCTGCTGCCGTCAGGCATGCGGGACCTCGGGGGCTGGGGCAGCTGTCGGCCTGGCATAGAGGCTATCGACTGGGTGCTGCTGGAGGAGGATACAGAGCGTACCTTGCTGCCTCGTCGACGGATCTTAGGCAGCGAATTGGCAGAGGAACTGTGGATGAAGCAAGATGAGATATAGGTATATGTTAAAATACAGAAGTTAGAACCGAACTATAAATACATCAAATAAGTGAGAAGATAAAAGTCAAGATATAGAAATGTATACATAAGTAAATATATAAATGAAAAAGTGAAATCATACATAAATAGGTAAATAAATGAATAGATAAATGAGTGCAGTAGTAGTAGTAGTAGTAGTAATCCTGGTTTTAAATCCAGTTTAGTCCCTGACTATAGGGGTGGCCAGATTTACCTTGCACTCACAGAAAATTGCCCTTGCCCCCTCCCTCCAAGTAAATATATAAATTAGTTAACTGAAATACAAATTCAAACTTTTGTTGCCCTGTTGATTTCAACAATAAATATGCAAACAATGATATCTTTTCTTCATTTAATCATGAAATAATCTTAGAGCTTTATTTTTGTGCACCGAAAGGGATTGCAGATCATATTATGTTATGTGTGTTTCAATGGCATTTCAAGAGTTCAACATCGCATTGACATCACAGTCATTTGAAACAAGTAGAGAGGGTGGTCTCGGTAGATCTGGGAAACATGGGACTGTAGGGACAGATGGGTTGGCATGGTGTGGGAGGGTGGCAGTGATGCCAACCAGTACAGATTTTTCCAGGGTAGTTCTGGTCTTATTAGAGTTACTAAGGGTGCGTTCAACAACAAAAAACGTAGATTATAATAAGAATAGAACATGAATGACCAAAATAAATGAAACTACCGAACCAAATGCCTTGGTTACTGAAGTGATTTGAATGCAATGCCCAAATTGTAATGGAAATGCCGTGTTTACATTCACTGGTGAGTGACGGAACAAAAGGTTTGTTTTATTCTTGCCTTTCCTCATAAGAAAACTTTTGGTTCAGCTGTGTCAAATATTTTTCTCATTCGCACTCTAATCTCATGTTTTTTATCATGTAACCTTTTTATTGTTTACCGTACCACCTAATAAATGTAATAAGACCAGACCTCCCGGAAAAGTCCGTAATGGTTGGCATCTCTGGGGTGGGGTGGGGTGGGGTGGGGTGGGGTGGAGTGGGGTAGGGAGGGGGGTACTCACTTCTTCTGTAGAGACAGATGAGTTGGCATGCGCAGACTGCTGATGGGAGGGTGGGGTGTGGGTGGGGGTGGGGTGAGGGTAGGGTACTCACCTCTTCTGTAGAGACAGATGAGTAGGCATTGGCAGACTGCTGATGGGAGGGTGGGGTGTGGGTGGGTGGGAGGGGGTAATCACTTCTTCTGCAGAGATGGATGAGTTGGCATAGGCAGACTGCTGATGGGAGGGTGGGGTGTGGGAGGGTACTCACCTTTTCTGTAGGGATGGATGAGTTGGCATGGGTAGAGTGCTGATGGGTGCACTGGAGGTCCTAGGCTCCTTGGACATGACCACATTGGAGATAGGAGTCCACTAAAAACACAAGAATAATAATAAACTTACTTAAACAATCATCTTATTTTAATGTCTGTTTTTAATTAATTATTCAATTGTGTCCTGTTTTTATCTTTGCACACTTATACTTTTTAAATATTCACGTTTGCACACTTATACTTTTTAAATATTCACGTACATTATGTGCAATTCAGCTGTATTAGCTGCCAGATATGACCAATAAACCATATCAAATTAAATTGAACTGATACATTCATGGCTTGATGATATGACAGATGTTTTAAAACACTTACTAGAAATATGCACAATTTGGCCTACAAAAATATCATGACCCAAATCCTCAGTCCAAAATTGTTCATGGGTTTGGGGGGGGGTTGGGGTCAAAGGGCGAAATAAATATGTTGCTACCCACCAAAGTTTTGTATTCCACATCATGTAGCATGGCACATTTTTCCACAGCTACAATGGGGGTGTTTTCCATGAAAAAGGTGGGTTTTGAACATCCCGAACCCCCGCGTGCCCGATACGCATATGCACTGATATCTCCTAAGCAGCAGAATTTAACAGGAGTCATTTCAATGCTGACCTATAATTTGACAACCATTTCTGTCAGGTCCATTACAAATCATGTCATCTTTGTTCACATACTGACCAGCTCCCAAAACACAATTGTTAATGAATATTACTGAGATTACTGGGCATTTGCTTTCTGACATTTTTTCAAAGTAAGTTTACACATGGAAAAATCAACTTTCTCTTGTAATGGACAGAAGTGGTTGTGTTTACAGGTATAGTTTTGGTTGAATTTTTCATCAATTTTTCACAAGGTATGGTATTGTCATGCTGAAAATTGTTTATAATAATGTAAGTTTTTAATACGGAACAGATATCCCTATGTACATTTCGTTCGGCCTTTTGAAATTTTCACTAATTTCTCAGACCTGGAAGTGTTTCGAGAGTGTAATTTTCAAGGCATTGATATAACTAGGATACACGATGATCTAAAAAACACAATAGGACAAAATTTCATTCTTCATCTTTTACAATTTGACCTGACATCTCAGTCTTTATATTGTACACTTATACAAAATCACTTCATTTAAATATTACCTTAAAATTAGTATAATCATCATTTTAATACTGTATATTAAACATAGAAAAATAATCCAGACACACAAATACTAACTGACAGAAATTTTAGAGACAACACATGATGGGCAAAATCAGCAAATATGAATATTACACACTTGAAAGTTATCATGCTGCTTGAATTAATGAAAAGAAATGCATATGTTTATGTTCGCACAAGATAAAGAATACGTCAAATGTATAAATGGTTAAAATGTCATGAAGGTTAATATTGTTACACTGAAAAATCATGAAGTATGAATAAAATGTCAATTATTTTTGTTAAAGTCAAAATGGATGGAAACAAAGGTATTGCATGCACCCATTTACTTACCGGGGTGCGTCTCAGAAACATTGGCGCACTCCACTGATGCGTGTTAAACAGCGTTAAAGAAGATTTTGTATTGTTTACAATGAATGATTGATATGTGGGATTAAAGCACAATTTTCCTCATACATTAACATAGATTCATGTGAAATTAATACTATTTTACAGAAATCCAAAAATGAAAGTTTGAGCAAATTTGGTTTAGCCATTTAAATTTTAAATAATATGATCGTTTTTTTTTTTGAATAAATTTATGCAACCCTCTATAGATGGCAATTGTGCTGAAGTCTGTGATGTCATACCAGAACACCTCTCCATTGGATCTCATCTGTACATGAATTTTCACAAATTACATTTTTCATGAAAAGTGAAAATCTGTCTCCTTGTTTCTCAGGAATATAATGACTAAGATGAATCTGCATGCCTTTGCTATGACAATTGTTTTGTTGTTAGCTCAGAAAATGCATCACTTAAAGATGAGTTTGGGATTTGCAAGTCCATTGCTTCCCTTTATTATCAATACCAAACAGTAGTTTAGTACTTACAAATGGAGTGTTGAACGTTTGAGATCCATATGTCAAGAATTTGTTGTTGTATGAGAAAAACTAATAACGATATGCTACATATTGTTCTTTCCGCGAGTTTAAATTTTGCTCAAATTGGGAATCACGGTTATGTGTACGTTCGCATGACCAGCGGAGCACACTGATTGGTTAAATGGCTAAACTCTGCACGACCTTTGGCTAACAGCTGATCGGACAATTTTGGAATGGCCTGTGCACGTTAACGTCACTGTAAGTTTTGAAGTTTAAATGTCCAGATTTTCACCAAAACTATTATTCTATCCAAAGGTTGTATGACAGGTGTTTATTTATAATAATCTTCACATTGTGAACGATTTGAGCCGATTTCATTTATTTTGCCGTTTTCTGACGTGCAAATCCGGTACTATGTCTTTAATCTATATTCAAAGTAAATAAAGAGTTGTTCTGGTATGACATCACAGATTTGAGCAGAATTGCCCTCTACAGACGATAACATACAAATTTATACAAATTTGCTCAAACTTTCAAAGTTGGATTTCTGAAAATGAATTGGATTCACTGAATCCAATTCACATTAATGTCTGGGAAAACTTCTTTGAATAACGATGAATAAGAGATGACTTTCTGGAAATGATAATTAGTATATTTTATTGTATGAATTTATTTACATAATGAGGTTACATGGTAACACATAAATATCTATTCTTCCTAATCTACTCTCATTTTTACTCGAAGTACTTGACATGCATCACTACATGCTCTAAATCTAGTTTTTGGAGAAACAAAAGTTAACCAGTTTGATATTTAAGCTAATTTAACTATAGCAATTTTGGTGTCTTTTAAAGGCAGTGGATCTCATTTGCAAACATCCCCGCAGACCAGGAAAAGATAACCCATGCCCTTAGGCTATTGATGAAGGGCATATCTGTGAAATCTAGGGGTCAAAAGAAAAACAATAGCCGTTTAGTGTGCGTTCTATGGTAGAATTTTTGTTCTCGCGAGAAAAAAATTCAAATCTGAGTCTAATGGTGACTATAATTCCACTAAATCTAAGTTACTAGCTCCTATATTTTGCTAAAGGTTCCCAGATGGCATCTTCTTCCAAATGCCATTGTATTTACACAATGTTAACTTTTAGACATGCAAAAGAGATCCCCTGCCTTTAATGATTCACTCTCGAATATGTTTATGCATCTACAATTCTACATACAGTGAAAATTGTACTAACTCAAAAGTAATAATAACATAGCCTCCAAAGATATTAAAACTTATTCAGGTGGCCATCACCTGCAAATTTCAATACCCTATTCAAGTTTATTTTAAAGTTATACAGAAGCATCCAGTTTACAAATGCCATATAGTACTTCTCTAAGTCTCATCGGTATATTACAGATTTTTTTTTTGGAATCATGGGTACAAAAGGGTTAATACATGTGAACATGGTTCTCTGACATTTGTTCTGGTGATAATTGTTCTGACAATTATTTTGTACACTAATCCTAATCCTAACCCTAACCCCAACCCCTTCAATTTAAAACACTGTCAAACTTTGATGTCTGAGCTACACAGTGGTGCTAGTGGTGCTCTTTTGGAAAGTTATATTGGCACTAGAAAGATATGCATGAATAATTAATTTACCAATGCGGTGGAGCATCAAATAGCCTAGATCTGCACCCAGTATGGGAGGAAATGGGCCAGGTGAATCCGGTCAACCTGAATACTAACAGATTTTCACTTGTTTAAAGCACTAAATAATCATTTTCAAATACAATTTTTTTTCAGGGCTGCATTTTTTAGACCTTATCAAAGACATTCAGAGCATGGAGGATTATGTAAATAACACATTTTTAAACTGCGGTCATGGTTAACTTGTGTCTTTAACCCAATCCCTAACATAATCCCAAACCCTATTCTGAACCGCAAATCCATTAGGCAACCATAACCGTTACTCTTTGTCTTCTGAATCACTGTCACCAAAGCACCTGTCAGGTCACCGTGAATACAGAGCTATGATTTGATCTTACTCATCCATGTGGCGTGTTTCAGCTAGAGTACTTACCGTGTGAGTATCATCTTTATTGGTAGCCAAGTGGATCCCCTCCACACAAAAGTCCTCTAGGAGGGCCAGACCTGTCACAATTGCCAGAAAGATAATAATAATGTTAATGATAATATTAATACTAATAATATTAATAGGCCATTCTTATAGCACATATTACTGATGAGATCAGTCCTTACGAGGTGTGACAAAAAAGAAAGAAAGAGCTGAATTGGTGTCTCGAGCTTCTCCAGGAGTGTTATGGAGACGATCCTGCCAACGACATTGCCTTTTCGGTTGGGCCCCTACACAACTGAACCACGGAACTTCAGATCGATTCCCCGCTCCATGTATGTACAACGTCTAGTATCGTGACCGGGCCAAGTTGGGGCGTGCCATTGAACAGCCCGAGGAAGGGGCACAGAGTGAGATAGGTGAACAAAATATCTGAATGTTGATGAGATGTTGAGCAACACAGTGACATGGGCTGTGGTTCGATTGACATTGTGTCATGGGCGTGGCCAACACAGTCGTCTCTTTTTTTGTCACACCTCGTATATACTTGGATATTATCTCTGTTCATTGCTATACAGTTACAGCCAGCACAGAGATGTGCCAGACACATAGCCGTACAAACAATTTTCAAAGGGTCTTGTTCATCAATCATTTACAGTCACACAGCAATGCAAAAAGCAAAAACCAAATACAAAAGAGCTTCCCAGGTCCGCTGGCAGCCTGTTTCATGGCCATATCATATCATTTCACGGCCAAACAGCCATGCGACAAGCAAAAAAAAAGCTCCTCAGTTCAGCCAGGAGCCTGTTTTACAACTAACTCATGAACTACTTGAACTTGTTCCAAGGCCATATCAGGACAGATGGGAGAAAATTTCACAGGTCAAAAAAAAGGGGGGGGGGAGGTAGTTTTTAGGCAGAAAAGGGGTGTATTTTCCGTGAAAAATAGGGTAGTTTGAACACCTAAAACAACCCCCCTGGGTATGCCTATGGCAATATTTGTGTCAGAAAATGTGTTGCCATGGCCATATTACAGCTAAAAAAACACAATATATATATAAAAGCACCATATCAAAATGCTAACGGTCCCAACTACAGACTCTCACATATTTGTAGACTAACCTCTCGCATGTTGCCTGTGGTACTTCCGGACCCACTCGTCCAACAGGATGTTATAGTAGCGTGGAGCCTCAAAGAAGCGATGATACTTGTTGGACGTCGGCGAGGGGAAGACCCTCTCGAACCCTCCCCTCCGGCTAAACTCATCCTCGCTCTCGGCCAGCATGCGGACGTCATCCGGAGTCAGCGTGTCCAGGATGGACATCCGACATTGCTATGGACAGGCAAAATACAACATACGTGAAGTGGACCTTAGATTTGGTCAAATGGAATGTAAGTAGAATATGACGTTGAAAGAGAAAATGGGCAATTCCATAAATTAGGGACACAGTTTGTGACATTTCAGTGTCCCATTTTAATCAGCACCCAGATATTTGATGAGAAACATTTCAATGAGCAAATTGAGATTTAAAGGTGATTATGAGCATGATGATGTAATATCATGTTTACAATCACATTTAAATCTTACTCCACTATTTGCATCTTTACTCAGAGCCACATCAAATGTTGGTTTCCAAATTACATGGGACACTAAAAAGTCACAAACTGGGTCCCTAATTTATGGAATTACCCTAATATATTGAATGTTAGAACACAGTAGCCAATTAAATGATATAAAGGCTTGTCTTATACTGCCATTTTAGAGTAAAAAGAAGGCTAAACACAACTCTCTTGGAATGTGCAATTGTTATATTCATAACAGCATGTAGAGATTGAATCTGCAATCTGCCCCCACCCCCCAAAAGTGGAAGCATTTCATACCAAGCAATTTTTAGGGCAGTAATTTTTCATAAAGCTTTACACCAAAAGCACTGACAATATACCAATACTATAATACCCATTCAGTTTAAATTTTGATAGCAGTTGTAATCAAGGAAATGTATAGAAACCAAACAATTTTTTTTGAAAAGACATATGGCAACACTTAAAGGAAGTGGCATGACTGGAAGAATTAAAAAAATACCTCATAAACCAACTGAGTTGAAACATATACCAATATATACACTGGATAGAGAGAAAATCCAGGTTGGAAGGATTTATCTTGAATTTGTTTACTTGAAAAAAAAAAAAAAGCATTGATTTGTCAGTATTGAATTTGTATATGACAACGAAATCCAAATTGAAACCACAGAAAGCTATGCAAAAAAATCAGATGTTCACAGCATTTTCCTATACTAATTGTACAACAAAGAGGAAACACTTGACCATGAAATTTTCACAGCAGACACCTAAAGTAGTACTGTATACGCCATATATTTTCGCGATTTTACCTCAAGACGGGGAATTAGCGAGTGTATATTTTCGCGATTTTATTGTATTTACATTCACTTTGTACAGAAATATCAGGAAGTGAAAATTTTCGCGTTCAGTAAGTCGCGAAATTCGCGAAAATAAAACCACCGCGAAATATTCAGCGTATACAGTATTCATGATTCTGGTATTATCGTGTCTTAAAGTGAGGACTTCTTCCAATCTTGGCATTTCCCTTTAACCCTTGGCATGCTCCATTTGCCAATTTGCACGCATCAATAAATGCACTGAAAACAATGGGTGATTTCAAGTTTTGGATTAGTGTTATTGTTTGTGTTAGAAGACGTCAAGAGCCATTAAATCAAACTCCAACACTGCCACTCGGATTAATGGCCACTATCGATTCTGTAATCGATAGCATAACACGAGTGTTAACACGAGCGTGACGTCACATCCCTTGTTCGACGAAAACATGAAAACCACAGAAAACCTGAAGAAATGTTGTAATTTCTTTATGAAATTTAAACAATCGTACTACAAATGTAACACTGTCGGAAAGGCATGTAATTCCCTCTTAATTTCATGTATTTGACTTATTTCATTATACAGTGTATTACTTCTTTCACAATCTAAAGTATTGTATTTTTTCTTGCCGCTTACTGCGCGCCATCGCGCTGCCATACACATTACACATATGGACCCAGCGAGGTGAGCAGAGATAGAAATAACACTAACACTAACAACGAACTTGAAATGGTGATTTTCTTAATCTCTAGGGTCTAGTGTTAGTGAATGTGAAAATAAAGAGTTAAGGAAACAGAACTTGGTGAAATGGCTGTGTGATCTACCTCATCTATGTGCTTCTGGGTGTAGAAGGCATGTTTGGCTCTCTCGTCCTTGGCCAGGTGATTGGAGAAGAGGGATTTGTTCATGCAGATGGCACTGTAGTCAGTCCTGAGGAATATAAAACACATATTTTAAAGTTATCGCTTAACAATGTTTCCACTAAAAAAATCTGACATACATGATCCTCTATGCTAGCAGTGTCTCTTATTAACTAATGCTACCCAGATTTACTTAAAATTAAAATGTGATTTCACACTTATTTTGTGTACAGGTACATATCTATGTACTTACACATCTGTCTGTCTGTTTATTCAATTATCTATGTACACTGCATCATTTTACTTTCAAGTATACCATATTACTTGTTATCGTTCTTTACTTATTTGAATCAGTGAATAAGTGAAATGAAATTGAATTTCCTTTGAAGTTTCTAAAGGGTAATAAAATAATTATGTAAATCCCCACATCACAAACAATTTTAGGTTAAATGCTTGATGAAACCTTTCAACTCTCATGAATACAGTCTGTATGAATGATTCCAGGACTACTCCCCTGGAGAACAACTCCCCCAGAAGATAACAAACACTCCTTGAGGATGGCTCCCACGAAGGACAACTTCACCCAAAGACAACTCCTCTGGAAAAATCTCCCTGAGGACAACTCCCAAAGGACAACTTGATCATTAATTTGATAATACAGAGATGAACATAAAATTTATTCTGCATCCCCTGGAGGAGTTTAACAAATGCTTGCAGTTAAAAAAAAAAAACAAATTGTCCTGGGGGACTAGTCATTCAGGTGAGTTATCCTCTGGAAAGCCATCCTCCGGAGAGTTGTCCTCCAGGTTACTTACTTGGAAGTACCATTGGGTGGTAGGACGGTCGTGAAGACATCTTTCTTGTCAGGAATGTAAAAGCCAGCCATGTTCATTAGATCCTTGATCATGGCTCCTTTGATTTGGACATCCAGCTCTGCATTGGAGTGGAGGCTGTTGGAGGGGAAGGAGGAGAGCAATAAAATCTACTTCTTCTGATTTCAAACATTGATATGTGATATCATACTAGGAACTTGAAAGTATAAATAATCTTTGCACCAAATGCTATACTCCTCAAGAACACTTCCCAGTATTCCATCATAATTTGACACAAAAGTGATCAGTCAACAAAGTCAGTATGGTTGAGAACTTGGACCACAACAAAGACCGACAAAAATACCCATTTTTTATTTCTAAAAAAGTTTCGGTCGGCCTGATGTTGTCTTCTGATGTCTAGAGTGAAAACATTGTATTTTCAACTAAAACTAAGCTTAAGCTTTTATCTCCCTTAAACATCTTCAGTCAGGGGGACACACACGATGGTCTTGGTTAACTGAAGGCTAAGATCACTGCCGACACCTGTGATTGATGTCAGGAACGGCATCAAGTCATTATAATTTGGCCCTATTAAATCCACACATTATGAGGTGAATCCGCCCACCCCCGTATCGGGGACGAAACCGGATTTAAATATCTGGATTCCTACTATTACTACAACACACCACCATCTACCACAGTTTTACATTCTGTCTGTGCCAATTTCATGATGTATTTTTTCTTTGTTTGCTTTTTAATTACCTCGGTGAGATGTTGACCTCCAGAATCCATGGCTTCAGGTTCTCATCCAACATGACATCAAACCCAAACAGTTCATGGGCTGAAAACCGACTCTTGCAATTGGCTTTGATCATACTGTTTACTGACGAGTCAGCGCTATAAGACAGAAGAATCAAGTCATGTTTTCAGTATTGTCACCAAATATTGTAGATTGCTTTGAAAATGGGAGTGTACTGCACTTATCGGTGATCATGTGCGATACTCTTCAAGTTCAAACTCTCTTAGTAATTAATATCTTTCTTACATGACTAGGAAACGTCAAAATGCCTGAAGAACTGAAAGAGATTAAGTATACATTGGCTTGAGTGCATATTCAGGCTGGAAAATTAATCTTAAATTTGTTTGTTGTTAAGTGCCATCGAGTCGTTCTCGACTCCTGGTGACCCCATGGACAAACTTTGTCCATGCTGTTCCATCCTGTGCAAGCATGCTCAGTTCTCTCAAAGATTTTCCAGTTTCTTTAGTAATTCCTTCCAACCATCTATTCCTTTGTCTTCCTCTTCTCCTTCTGCCTTGTACTTTCCCAAACATGATGTCCTGCTCCATACCTTTTGATCTGATAATGTGTCCAAAGTAGCTTAGTCTCTGTTTTACAACCATAGCCTCAAGGGAGTAGCTTGGTTTTATCTCTTCAAGTATTGATTTGTTTGTTCTCTTGTCAGACCATGAAACCCTCAACATCCTACGCCAGCACCATAGTTCAAATGCGTTTATTTTCTTCCTCTCTGCCCTTTTTATTGTCCAGCATTCACTTCCAAAATTTGTTTACTTGAGGATAAACAAACATTTATCACTACTGGGCCCTATCTCATGAAACTTGCAATCAATTGCAAATCCAAAAATCGATTGTAAGTCTTAAAATACTAGGTTGTGATTGGTTGAAATCAACTTGCGATTGATTTTTGAGAGTTGCAATCAATTGCAAAGTTTTATGAGACAGGGCCCTGGAGTCATCTCCAGCCCTGATAGAAATTGGTTGTATAGAAAGCTACACAACCAATTTCACTGTCACAACATTGTCTAATAATAATTGTACAAGAGGAAATATATGACTACAAAATTTTCACAGCAGAATGTTTAAACAGAGTGCTTGATTCTGGTAGCATTGAGTCTGCAATTGAAGACTACTTCCCATCTTGCCATTTTAACTTAAGACAGAAAATACAAAAGTTGCTGAAATATTCCGAGATTTTCTGCAAGTTATTGTAGTTTTGGTTGGTCACACCAATTTGTTCATTTGAATATCCTAATTGTGATTTGTCCACTCCACCATTTGTCACTAAAAACTGGTGACTGAACCAGGATGTTTATTCTAAAAAATAACAAAATTGCAACTCACCATATTATTGTCTTGACAACGACATCTTTGATAGACTCCCACACAGCGTTTGTGTCGATCCCACTTTTCCTCATGAATCCCCACAATGCCTTGAGTCCCCTGTCATGCAAACAGGTGGAGAGAGATAAATGAATGAATGAATGAATCAATAGATAAATAAGTAAATAAATAAATACATGAATGAACAATGTGTATATAAATGAAGGCATGAATATTCAGACATCGATTGACATGCATGTAAAAAACCAACAACAGAAAGAAAAAAGAAAGAAAGAAAAAAATAACAAAAGAAAGAAAGGAAAGAAAGAAGGAAAGGAAAGTAGGAAGAAAGTAAGGAAGAAAATAAATGAAAATACATGATTGATACTGAAAGTTGCTTTCCTCCATTTTGGGTGGGGGGGATCAGTATAATAATTAATAGTTTGACATGAAAGAGACATGACATGCACTGTAAAAGTTATTATCAGTAGTAGTATTACAAGACAAATTTTGAATATGGACATTTTGGTTAATGCTTAAGTGTTGTCATCAAATAATTGGCCTAAAACTAATCAAATGCCTACATAAATAAGTTTATTGGGTTTTTGTTTGTGTGTGTGTGTGTGCTGTTCATCACCTAAATTGCTGCATTCTAATAAAAACTGTGACCCTAAACACATCCTCCTGCAAACACAACATTGTTTTTCTGCTTTATACCAGTTAAAAAAGTAAATCAGTACATTATGCAATACGTACGTGCCGCAAGTGCAAGTCTATGTCATGGGGCTATTTTCTGACTGGTCCAGCTTTAACATAAACTTTCTGTCATATTTCACAAATATGTAATTGATTACATGTACACTATTACAAATATTGTCAGTTTTGATGATAATGAAGTGGAGAATGAACACATTTTAAAATTTGTGATTTTTCAATAAATTTGCATAATTAATGTTAAATTTCTGAGTAAAAGATTTGAAGCCTCCACCCAGCCCTATCAAATAAAACAGAATCAAAATCTGGCAAGAAATAAAGGAGAAGTAGCATTTTTTTTCAATGCACAAAGACATACACATCATACACAAACACAAACATATAGAGCCCGTTTAATAGTCCCTCTGCAAATTTCGATCTACGAGGACAAAAACTTTACTTACCACTTGTGGCCTTCACACGCTGTACTGTCAGAGTTTGGAGTAAAGTCCGCATTCTTCTTGTTGATGCTGTAGTTTGTTAGATGCATGAACTTATTCGATAGGCTCTTCATGGAAGAGGAATACCTGTCATATAAAACAAAACAAACTACTTGTGAAGAACTGTCAAAAGAGAGTCTTGCAGGTAAACTTTTAACATGTTACCTTTGATGACTTCTAACATGTAACCTTATACAGCACCATAACATGAAGGTACCCTAAGATGCTCTTAAGTTTGATCACAAGAGGAGTAACGGGTTGCACAGTTTTTTGTTGTCAAAATAAAGTCTTGCAAGTAAACTTTCCAGCTACAACGGACGGACAGTATTCTTCATCTTTGGTGGGTGAGACAAAGAGTATGTACAGTATAAACCTAAATATGTAAGTAATCTGGTTTAGCCTATATTATTCATATTTCGATTGGAGGTAGAGTCGCCCCTGGCATGCTGACATTGTTATGTATTAAAGGCACTGTATAACAGTGTTTCCAGTTTAAAATATCTGAGCTTCATGATTCCCCATACTACCAGTGCCTCTGACATGGTCTAAAAATGAAGCCCTGAAAAAAATTGCAGTTTAAAACGATCAGTAAGTGCTTTAAAAAAGTAAAAATCATTGAGAGACCATTCCAGCTTTCCCCCATAGACTGCTGTGTTGTAGAATTTCCTATCGCCCGATAGGAAATTAATGTGTCGATTTGAATCTGCACATGTTGTACTAGTGACAGCATAACTGTCCAAACTTTTGTGTTCTCAGGTGTTTATTTGTCCATCCAAACATTACCAGATATGTCAGAAAGCAAGGTTTGACAATTTTTTAAATAAGGCTTCCACACTGTTATATAGTGTCTTTAAGTTTCGTATGTGATATCTAAACATGCATGTTATAATTATACTAACGTATTCATTCAGAAACATTTATATACACAGCCATATGAAATGGGAGAGATGACCCCTGGGTTAGAGTTATTTAGTTAATCTTTTTCTTTCCTTACATTTATGTGGCTGTTTTCAATATTTTCAATATTCTCAATGCTTTGTATAATTGATGTTGTTATATTTGTAATTATTTTTTTTAATATATATCTTTGATTTGCTGAATAAATAATAATAATGATAAATAATAATGATATTAAGGCTTTCAAAATTTACTCTGTGTGAAGCAGGATTGGTGAATTGCACACAAACGAATCCCATATTCAGAATTTATTTGAGACTCAAAGACCTAAACGTTTCGCGTCCTATCCAGGACGCTTCATCTGCTCATCTGAAATGGTGGCGGGAAATAAGCGTCATTGCAACTCTGCGCAACTCTGTTGATGTTTAGACATCGAGGAATCTTCTGGTTTGAAAGGGGAGTCTGTGAAGCCATGTACGTCAACGCCGAGAACATAAGTCTTAACAAGGGTGGGGGACTGCGTCACAACCTCTCCCGAGCGTACGGTGCCGTAATCGGGAAGATTCCAGGCATGGCGATACGGTGTAATTAACTCGCGAAAAGCTTTTGCCAGCACTGCCTAATTTGCATAAAGTAAACATCTTGTTTGAGCCAAACCGCTAGAGAAGTGTCGCAGGACAATCGCGATATCTCGCCTGAAAAACCACCAAATGATAAAATTTATATATCAAATTGAAGAAGAAGACATTCTCTAACTTGCAATACTCAGTATTTTTTGTTTCATTGGAGGTAAATCTGTGAAAACAGTGCACAAACTTACCTAAAAAAAAAAATTGGTCTGTAAAAATGGTGTTATTTTCCATATTTTTCTTCATTGTGCAAAACTAAAACTTTGGTATATGATTTGTGAAAGTGTATTCATACTCTGTTCAAAATATCTTTTCTTGATTTTATGTCAAACGGTTACGTCGGAATTGAATCAAAATCACTGTCATTCGTGACCCGTCAAATCTTCGTTGACTTCGTGTCATGCACAGGCAAGTTAGTACTGTCTGTACAAGACGTCCAGCGTGCTGCACGGAACTGTGCAGCACTGTGTTAGCGTGGACAACAACAAAGTCGAAGTCGGGAAGTCAGCCGAAACGCATCTGGTCAATGCAAAGATACTAATAAAAACTAACGAACGGGGCTGTCATATGGATTGTGAACACTAAATAATATATATTATGAGTCTGTGTTTACCGTGATGTGGAATATGAATCAGGAAACTGCGGAAATCTACTTCGAAACATGAGGATACAAACATGGGGATAACCAGTGCAAGTGATTCAGCTCATACATACATGCACACGCGTCTGCCACACACGGCCAGTGCAGCTCGCGCTGCAGAAGGCAGTGCGATAGCCCAGCTGATTGGTGGAAGAAGCTCACAAGCGTGACGTCTGCAGACAACGCATGCGCATTAGGAAGTTCTGTCTAGCTCATAGGTGTGCATTCCAAGCGTTTTCTCATAAAAGTGGTGGTTTATTTGTGCCGATTTTGACGAAACTAGTAACTGCGCAAACACGAAACTTCTCAGATAGTGAGTCTGGGGTATACAGACTAGCAATATGTTAATTATTTGCATATTCATACCAGAGCAGACTTGTGTCGGGATTGATTCGTGAACCCTTTTCACAGACAAAGCAAACAGGTAAATAACAATATCTCAAAAAATACACAAGCATTTTCATTAAAAATTCATATGCAGCATGTCATAACCATTTTAGACACATCTGGGAAGTTTCACGGGATTTCAACTAAAAATAAGGGAGATACGCGAAGGTGAATTTTGGGGAGTTGTTCTCCTTCGCTTCGTACAGTGCTTCTATGAACGTTACGAATTCAAAAGCTTTTATGTCTTATCGCGGAGTTAATTGCACCGTATCGCCGCGCCTGATTTCTTGATGTCTAAACATCGACAGTGCGTCTGCGCAGAGTTGCAACAACACTAATTTTCCGCCACCATTTCAGATGAGCTGATGAAGCATCCCGGATAGGACGCGAAACGTTCTCGTCAGATTCAAACATAAGGCCAGTTGACCTGATTTATATTATAGTTTGTTGATAACATAGACATAGACAATCAGATTTGATTTAGATTACAGTAGATTTGTAACTCTTCACAATGCAAACTTTTCCATGTCTTACTTCATTGTGGCAAATCTGACCAGTCCGTCGGTGAAGACGTAGATCCGTAGCGGGTCAAAGTTGCTGACGTAGACGTAGATGCGTAGATCAAACTTGCTCCCATTGATCAGGTAAGGCTTGGCAAGATAGCGCTGGACAATGACCGGTCTCCTCCTGGGAATCTGGCTCCACTTGTGGATAACCCTGATGCCGATCCCTCGGGCAGAGGCCGGCTAGAATTTTTGATACGAGAACAACATCAAATATTAGAATTATATTCCAACTTGATTAAAGGTACATAACATGACTGGAGGTATTCCTCAACTTCGGGTAAAACTATTCTAGAATCAAGTAGACTAACCAAGGATTCTGCTGCGAATAGTTTGTAGTCAAATGTTGACTCATTTTAAAAGAACTAGCAACAGTAAGCTTTGTGACCGGCAAATTTGTTGTGTAGCTTTCTATGGGATTAATTTCTCTTGGGGCAAAACAGTAATTCAGTACTGGTAAGCTGTTAAATGTCTTATCAAAAATGCTGTTTCTACTGACAGATTCAATGATCAAAATCCAATAAATAAAATGCACAACAAATTTTACTTATTTTGCTTTGCTTCAGAAATATTCTATATACCTAAACATATGGACAAATTTGAGGAAAATAAGATGTTTTAAAAAGGATAGAAATCAACGAGTCTAGTTTCACAGCACACATGACTTTACCGGTTTTAATATCCACTTCTGTTTGCTTCCGTTGTCTTCCCATGCCCTCTTGAGCAATTTGAGGTCAAAGGGCAAGACGTAGGTCTGCGGAAAGAAGTTGTAGTCCTTCTTCCCATAATGCAGCTGCATGCGGTACAGGTTACGCCACAGGCGGTCCTTGCGGCCGATCTGGAACGACCCTGGCACATGGTTGACCTTCTGGTACTCCCGTATAGCCTTGAAACCAGCCGCTTTCATGTGCTTGCCCCAATAACCCAACCACTCGTTGCTTTCTGTGAAAGGAAGGAGGAAGGGGCAATTACAAGGAGACTGAGTCAGCAAATTTGGTGGTATATTATACATACAGATAACTATAATTCAACTTTGTTCACTTTTCTGCATTATATGAATCACAGACATCTGGGGCATGTCGCATAAAACATTTACCACAGAAAAACCCTGGTTCTATAACCAACTTTTTTTATGCATATGGTAGAATCGGTGGTATCATTATGCTAACTGGAGTTTTCATATTTTACCAGACAAATTTGTCTGGTTAAAGATTCATGCAACATGCCCCGTGGTGTGTTTTGAAATCTCTTGTAAAACACAATCCTGTTACAATACAACATTTTAAAACACGTTTATATTCTAAATCTGTTGTAAGTCATAGCTGTTTTATACTTTAAATTAAACTCAAAAATATGCAATTTTTTAATCTTATTATGACAACATCTACAACAGTTTTGGCTTTTCAAATCAAGAGTTACAGCAGAAGTTACAACACTCTTCTACAAAAGCTTCAGGCCTGTCTGTGCCTGTCAGTGCCACACACCAAAATCAGACGTTTTGGGCTGAATTTACTTCAATTTGGGACGTCATCTGAAGTATTAACTTAATGGCACCAATGTTTAAGGCATAACTTAGAATATCTAACTACGGTATTCACATTTCACTATATATCTCTCAAAATTTGCATTTTTCCCTTGATTTGTTGCGTCACCACTAATGTGAAGGAGCAAGCTCACTTTCTCCACACACTCACACAAATGGAAGACACAAGTTAAAACTGTGTAACTTCAATTTGAAAAACTGTCAAACTTTGATATCTGAGCTACATAATAGAGCTTAAATTGACAAATAAACATCCTAGTATACAAAGTTACACTGTTACATACAGGGTACGCATGTGTAATAAGGGTAGAGCAGGGTTTGGTGTAAGGGATGCGCTTTGCACATAGTTGTTATTGCACAAGAGTTTAATTCGGAGTGGGAGTTGTGTCTTGGACTGCAGGCAAGTGGTAAGTTACTACTGTTCTCATAATATTTTTGTTTATTCTATTTCATTTGATTATCGTATATTTATAAAGTGCCATGCATTTGTTATGCAAATGGTGACTGTTAATTTTCATTATTTGTGAGATATGTTCAGTCACACATGGATAGCAGTCCCCCTGATTTACTGCTCGGTCCGAGTATAAAGTAATCAGACCTATAACACTGTAGTCTACAGGAGGAAATAGACAAGAAGGTCAGGAGAAGGTCACACTGGATACTCACAGACTCTTTTAAAGCACAAAATGATCACTTTGAAATACAATATTCTCAGAGCTTTACTTTTAGATTTTATCAAAGACAATTAGAGCACGGAGGATTATGGAGCTCACATTTTTCTTTCTTTTTTGTAAACTGTGGTCATTTTTAACTTGTGTCTTTAACTAAAAGTCTGCATTGTAACTATAACAATCAACTTACTTTTTGTTGCCCGGAATCCTGACCTGGCGATGCAGTTCTTGACGACGTGTGGAGTGATGGGGCTCATTCTCCACTTCAATAACTTACGGAGTTCCCATGGCAAGGGCACAACTATATGAATGGAATATATATGCATACAAAAAGTGAACAGAATGAAATAAAGGGGAAATACATACCCTTGGCAATTACCTATTAGCCTCAAACTATACTAAGTGATATTAATCAATTGTTGTTGTTTTTAGTTATTTCATGGTCTCGTAGAATAAAGATTACCAAAGGTGGTGATTTTGGAAATTGTTGTCACAGGGTGGGTGAGGGAAGGAGGGACTCCCCCCCCCCGACCCCCAATCCTCAGTGATTATCAGATTTGTCACCAGATCTAGCAAAACCACACACTTGGTGGCAGATACTAAATCTTCCATCATTTACGGGTAACTTTTGCGTTTTGTTTCAAAAACCTATGATGGGGGGGGGGGGGTAGGGCGTGGTTACTTTTGTGGGCTTCTCTTCCAAAGACGTGTGATAGGGCATCAAAATCCTAAGCCATTTCCGTCCTTAAAGGAGGTATCCAGGGCTGCCATCTTTCATCAATGCCTTTTAGTAATTTCTTAGCTGGAAATCACTAATTTTGCCATATTTTGAGTCAAAAGTAGTAAATCTAACATAAATGCAGAATACAAAAATAATTGGATAAAATTAGTATTTTTCATGCAACTTTCAGTATTCTTCTACCTTTTTCAGTACAAATTACAGAAAACCAGTACCACTTGGCAGCTCTGGGTATCTCTAAGAATCTGGAACAAACATATATGTGTGTATGGTTGACTGCCTGAGTGGGGGGGGGGGTAAGCATGTAATTTACCTTTCTCTCCGTCCCCAACAAAGTTGATCGTCGGTGGCACGTTGCTGAAGAGACTGGCTGATAGGGGCGGTTGAGCCTCGTCCGTCCCTGTGGTCAGCAGCTGTAGCACCCTGGAGCTGGTCTTGGTCCCTAAGATAGAGGGTCCGATCCCGTTGGCCTTGCCCAGGAGCTCACTGATGGACAGGCTGCTGGACTTGCTCAGGTCACGCTTGAGAGATGATGAGCTGGCTATGGAGTACGTGTCGGATTCATCTGGGTGAGGAGATATGATGAGGGATGGGGTCAAGACAATTCTATTCATTTTGGAGAATGTTCGATGCTGCAACTCGAAAATATGCTCCATATGCACATCTGATCATGTACACACATGGATGCGATTGCATAAATGCCCTATGTTTGTTATCAGTGAACACCATCCCAAAAAGAATCATCAATGTGTATTTCGAATACATGTTTATGTGTTTTAAAAAGTTAAGAAGCAAAAAAAAAAATTATGTGCAGCATTAAACTGCATAAACTGGCAATTCAAAGATTGTGTTTATTGAAAGTATGCGCTAACACTCTGATTGTCTAATTACTAGCCACTTTCAAGGAAAAAATGTTTTTACAAAGATAATCAGTATTCCATGTACCGCCTCACAAAAGACTGAGTAAGCACACAATGCTCAAATGCGGAAAGAGTAGTAGAAAATCATGAAATATAGATGAAAGCTACTTAACTACATGTGCCTGCACACTATTCCAACAAATCACAAAGACTGAATCTGGAAATCACAGATATCTCAAAGTCATTTGCCGTAATGTCGAAATTGCCATAAAAGAAGGGTATGGTTTCCAAAATTTGTCAAAAAAATATGACTTTGATTAAAAACTTAAATGCAGACAAATTTTCTTACAGCATTTGTGTTTACTTATAATGCTTATTCATTAAGGCAAAAATTACCTTGTTTAATTCAGAAATGAGTGAAATACTCTCAATACTTAACAATGTAAAACAAAATAACCTTCTGCTGTTCCTATCAAGTAGGCATCTCGGAACATCAAAGAAATATCAAATTTGCTTGACTGTTTGTGGGAAGATTGGTAAAGTTTCAAGGACTGATACATCAAGATCTGGCAGCTATGATACACTGCAGGTTCTCCTGAAACCAGTAGCATTCAGTATTTTCATAATAATCTTACCATCATTGACATCTTCATCATCCAAACCATCCAGTCCATCATCCTCCTCAAAATCATCATACGATGCTCCATCTCCAGGAAGACGTTCACTAAAAACAAAGATAATAACAATGATAATAATAATGATAATCATCATCAGCAGCAGCAGCATACATTTATATGTGAAGCTACATTACATGTACTATGCAAAATATATTCAACTATGCTGGTTCACAGCTGCTTCTACAAAAAATATTCCTAACTGAAGAAATAGGATTTTAACTTGGATTTGAAGACATTTAGTAATGGAGAGCTTCAAATTTCAATTGGAGAGGTATTCCACAGTTTTTGGCTGCAATGGCAAGTGAACGGTTCCCAGAAGTGATTTTGTTTTGCCATGGTGAATTTTAAACAACAGTCTATCTGTGGAACGATGCAGGCTATGACTGTATGACTGGACTTTGAGTTGAAGTAGTTCTGTTTTGTAACTAGAAGATTGAGATAATAATAGGGTCAAGCAGGGTTCCCAGCTTTTGATGGGAAAAATTCCCTAGTTTTTCCCTGATGGAAGTTAACAAATTCCAGAATCATCATTTGAACTATTGCTACATGTAGTTTCACCTACATGTATTTCCTTCTTGTCTTGGGTTCACACCACGGACACAACGCCAAAAAGTCAGACCACTGGTCAAACAAAATTTCCTAATTTTTCACTGATTTGAGAGAATTATTTTCCTCTGATTTGAGACAATTATTTTCCTCAAGTCAAATTCCCTGACTTTTCCCTGACTGGAAAGACAGGAAGTAATTTTCCAGGTTTTCCCTGATTTCCAGGTTGGCTGGGAACCCTGTAGAGTAATTATGGCATGTAAAACAGGTTATCAATTTGTGAATAGCAAATAACTTTGCAAAAAGTATTTTACATGAGCAAACAGTACATGTACATTGTACGTAACAAATTTACATTGCTTATGGGCTGGTTTAAATGCAGTCCCACACTTCTGTCGCAGGTATGATTTTTTTTGTACTATATTTATGTCTGCATTGTATGTTAAACATTCATTATTTTGAACTTTGTTTTGTCAGTATAATTTTTTTGTACAATTTATCAATATGTTTAAATTCACTTGTATTTACGGGCCTCTTTGACAAACGGCCTATTTGTCTGATTGAGGCATTTAATAAATGCAAATTAAAACCTTCAAACATGTATGTATTTAAATGTCAACAGCTATGTGTATTGGAAATATACTGGTACTACATGTATGTGTACAGGCTAGCAAAGTGATATACATGTATGCAGACAGGTGTAAACATGTACGGTACTGTATTACATTGACACCCCACCCCTCTCAAAGTTTAGTGCATTAAATACAAGGCGCAGTTTCACCACTTCCATTGTGATATGGCACAACAATAGCCTAACCATTCATCGTGCGGTACAAAAGGCTCAACAATCTACAGGGTGCACTCAATAAAATCAATATATTTTTCTTTCCATCTATGAAAACGGCAAAGAACATATATATCCAGTATGTGTCTAATGTATTAGTTCAAAGCATGATTGCACAAATACAAACGTGCATTCAGTAGCAGGTGGGTTTGATACATGTAGTATACGCTATGCCTATGTAAACAAATATGTTTTTACTCAAAGACTTCATCATTTCTTTGCTGCAGTATGGTATGGGTGTTTGTATGTTTACATTAACCTGTACACGTAACACTGCATACAAACTGTACCAAACATTTAATGGGTGTCCTTAAAATATCTGCAAAATTGGGAATGTTCAACTTAAATGCAAGCAGTACATAAAGTTTGTAAATTTCTGATAGCAAATATAGTAATTATGAAGGAGAAATTTTTGTTTTGGATGATTAAAAGCAACTTTGTAGGTTGAAGTTCAACCCTTCAATACCACCGTAGCAATAGACTTGGCAAGTAATATGCTGAAAGTGGTTTTGAAACTTTAGAGGCATTGTGTAACAATATTTCCTGACCCTAAATGCTATTAATGTGTGATGTAAATCTATATAAAAATAAAACCCTGAAAAAATAATCATGAAGTGCTTTTAAATATTGAAATTTGATGAGTGATCGACTGGCTGGCTTATATTCCCTATCAACTATAGTGTCAGGATAAATCATCCAGTTGATATTACATGTATCAAAGTATTCAATCATGGATACTTTGATAGTGACAGCATAATTTTCAAAACTTTTGTATTCTTAGCTGATTATTTAGTTTATCTATTTGGGCAACACAATACAGCTCACACATCAAAGTCCAAAAATAATGTTAAATCAAGTGTCCACAAGGTTAAAGGCAGAGCGTCTCTTTTGCATGCCGTATTGTGTAAATACGCTGGCATGTAAAAGAAATACCATTTGAAAACCTTCGGCAAAGTATAGAAGCTAGAGTCTCCATTTTAGTGTAATTATAGTGGCTGTTAGACTCTGATTTGAATTATTGTTTCACAGACAAAAATCCATATCACAGAACGTATACTAAACAGCCACTGTTTGTTTCTTCGCATTTTTCAAATTCTAGGTAATTACTGATCTGCTGATTTCACAGACATGTCCTCCATTGATATCCTAAGGGCATGAGTGATCTTTTTCTGTACTATGGGGAGAGATGCAAATGAGATTCCCTGCCTTTAAACGATGTACAACTCACCTTGTCAGAGGGTCAAAGTCATCCTCCTCATTCTCATCAACATCGCACCACTCCTCCCCATCCTCCGACAAACTCTCCTTCCTCTTCCTCGCATTTGTTCCTCCGGCCGTCTTGCTTTGCTCGCTGACGCTACGTAACGGCGACGACAGTGTCCCGCTCCTCCTACTCGGACTGGACGTTGATGACAGCGAACCACTCCTCCTACTGGGGCTCGACGTCGATGATGACGGCGGCTGTGGCAAGTGCCTGCCTTGCCGAACGGGCGACGCTTTCAGATCGGTCGATTTCTGGCTGACGGATGAATAGCTACGCGCAGTAGGGACAGCGGGTTTCCTCTGTCCACTACCTGGCCTGGTCGGCCTAGTTCTACCCGACGGTGGCCTCTGACTCGTCGCCGGCTGCTTTGCGGCACCGGCCAAGCTACCGTTACGAGTTCTCGAAAAAGGTGTGGACACCGTACTATTGATGCCCTTGCCACTGTGAGGTCTATGGCCAACGAACCCTGTAAAAGACCCATTAACATTGGCTCTACCGTATGGAGTTCTACTGCTACTTGTCTCTTTGACTGGGCTGACTTTAACAGGGCTGCCTCCCGCTGGAATATCGTGGTCATGGCCCACCGTGACGCTGCTCCTCAGGGTGGGTTTCTCCACCTGGCGTCGGAGGGGAAGCGGCTTGAGGTTCCCCGACAGGGCCAAGTTTTCCAGGCCCCGCTGGAGGGTTGCTCGAATCTCATCAATTTGGCTGGCGGTTGCCATGGTGATTTGTTACTTGTTCTCTTTGTTCTAGGTGATATCACATGAATACATGTTTTGTTCTGGATCTCTGAACTAACCCATCCTCACGTTCTAGTTCAGACCTGAAATGTACAAGAAATAAAATACACAAATTATATACATGTTATCATCTTTAATATCTTGCATCTTGCAAAATATATAAGGAGTACAAACAATAGTAACCCAGGTCCACTGTCACCCTTGGAATGTAGAACAACATCCAAGATGACACCTTCAAAAACAAGAATTTGCACCTTTTGCTGTTCATGTACATGGCTCACCTACGTGTAGGTAAAATATCTACACAGCCATTCCATGTAAGGGTCAACGTCAAACTCAAAAATTGAAGTGAAGCAAGTGATTTTTTTGTCAGTTATGATTCAAAAGAGGAATATTGAAACCATCTAAATCTCGAAGATTTTTGAAAATAAGGCATTTAAATTTAAGTTACAGCCTCCTGAACATGGATGAACTTTGTGGTAAAAAAGAAGGGTTTTGGGTATAAATCACAAACTGAGAAAATAAATGAAGCTTATAACATGTTGCTTTTTCTGCATTCATTAGGTAGCTATTCCAGTAAGTTTGATAAAATATTAAGAATTTTTCCGATGCTTTTCGTATTGTCCCAGTATTTCACCATGAAAACACCCGCGAAATATATCATGCGAGTAACAAAATAAGGGAATTTTTTAAGATTACTAAAAAACTAGAAAAAAATTTCAGCTGGTGTTTGACATGTAAGTGAAGAAGTGGTGGTAGTGTATCAAGAAAAGTATAAACATTTTCAATTGCCCTGCAAACCTTGAAGAAAAAACAATCTCAAGAGTGTCACGCGAGTCACGCATGCTGTATGTCGGACAAGTCACAAACCAGAGTGTAGATCAAAAACTGAGAAAATAAGTGAAGCTGATTGCTAAATCTGATTTCATTAGGTAAGCTTTTCTAGTCAGTTTGATAAAAAATTGATAATTTTTCAAATGCTTGTCATATTTTCCCAGAACACCTATTTCATTATGAAAACACTCATAAAATATGTCACGCAAGTCACAGAATGGGTAATTTTCAAAATAGTCCTTAAAAACTGGAATTTTCACACTCTTTCAAAAGGTATTCACAATTACATCATATTTATTCATGTAACATTATAATTTAAGTCTTTAATCGCTTATGACAGCTATAAAAAGTGACTGTGTCACGCGAGTCACATTTTCTTTGGGCCATTTCTCACAACAATGCAAATTTGGCACAATGTAACTTAGGCATGAATTGAGCTAGGGAATTCAGTTTCTAGTTCAGCAAAACTAACTTAAATCACACTTGTAGTTTCATAGGAAAATCAATTCAAATAAAGTACTGTCACAATTCCTCTTTTTTGTCCTGTCACGCGAGTCACGTTAAAGAAATTGTAATGTATAAAAAAGTATTGAATATTGAACAATCATTTCAAATCTAAAACATGTATTGCCAATGCCTTGACTCAAAAACATGTTAAATTTGGTTTGAATAAAGCCAGTTAGATAATACATGTAGTAAGACATTGAAACTTGAAATTTTGTTCAAATGTCACGCGAGTCATTATGGAATGGCTGCTACGTTTGAAGCAACAACTTCAGCACATTGACAAAATGCTGCCTGGACAGTATTTTCCCTCAGATTTGACACCAGACCAGATCTAAATACCACACAAAAATAAGTTCCCCCTTATTCAAAATACCATAACTTTTTAATGAAAGTTGAGCAGAACAATTTTGTAGGGGTGTTCTTACACTCATTGACTACCTTCTGTGTGAAATGTGATTGATGCGTCAGGTTACGCATGAGTGAGCATGCATTAAAGGCCGAATTATCACTTTTCAAAAGTCACAGGAGTCATTTATTATGCCAAAATAACAGTACAAAATGTATTTTTTGCTTTTGAATAAGTGTGCTGACTGTGCTCACTCAACCATGACATGGTTACAATCTTTCTGTTCATAAAACATGTGCGGATACATTTTTTCTGAAAAATATCCGATTTCAATTTTTCCAATAAACTTAACGGATTTTTCAATTTCAGAATTTAGCAAGTATGAACATTTTTTAATTGAGCACACTGAACCGTACAGTAGGCGTAGAATATGTGAAAAGTGTGTGGGGAGGTGTTAAGGTGGTCAAACGATAGATGATTAACATAAATAACACCAAATCATTCACCAGAAACAGAATTGGTTACAATCCTATTCACAAATGCCCTAAAATGACCCCTGTGAATTTTGAAAAGTGCCATTTTTACCTTTAATAAGTGCTTATTAGGTTGAGGTATTGAGTTAATTATTCCAATTAGACAAACTATGACACTACTTTCACAGAAATTTTTGTATGTACATGTAGTCTAAAAGGGTTGTAGTACATTGAAAATGTTTACTTTGGCCTTTTTAAACAGACAATCAATATCACACAAGTAACCTGTTAAACACTATTTAATGAAATCAATAAATTCTTCAATCAATCAACCAACCAACCAACATGTACTACATCCATTAAAATCCTCACTGTGGGAATGAGATACAGAATAACTGCCAAATTCTAATGACAGTCATGCCATTACCCAGGTACACGTACTACTACACGACCAATCTATGAAGCATCAAAAGAACTTTTCCCATTATTTGAGACCAGCTGTGTTAAAATTCTATGTTCCATACAAGTATGCCTGCAATATGAAACATTGCAGGTGCATGTGCCAGCCATTTAGTTGCAGATGAGAAGCTTAAAGGG
>JZLH01S0019202.1:2190-12362 GCA_001188425.1 Eucidaris tribuloides | reverse complement strand
ATCATCATCTGAACAATTTTCGCACCGATCGCCTAGACTATCGGTACGTCGGGAGTTTGTCGGTACATTCGGGTGCCTTGCCCCCCCAATGGCAAAAAGCTGGCTACGCTACTGATAAAGTTACAAGTGTATCACATTTTTATGGAGGGGGTCAGGAGACGAGTATTTCCCATTCGAGAATACAAGGGAAATGTGCACACCTGTATATTAATTTGTTTCCAGAAATACTTTTTGATCGGATAATATCATTCACTAGCAAAAATCTGTGAGGGATGGGGATGAATGAATATACCACCCCCTACAGATGAAATCAATAACACCATGGATTTGTTTCGTGTGTAAAAGACATAATGGCTGGATGGTCAACTTTGACATCTGAGCTGCATGATATATGTTTGATTGGACAAAAACAAAAATACTCTTACTCCAGACAAACATCTTCATTTTGCTTGCCAATATAGAGACTAGAATATCATATTTTTCCTTTGAAGAAATGGGAGAAGTTTACTAGTTGACTTCTCGCCTAATTTCACGTATTTTTAAAAAGGGAAACGGTATCTGTACTTTTCAGACTATCTTTGACTTTTATATAAACAAAGAGGTATTGTTTGCAAGTGCAACGTGTTAGTTGCTCTATAAAGGCACTGTATAACATTGTGGAAATCCCCTTTAAAAATGGTCAAACTTTGCTATCTGAAATAATAGAATAATGTTTACATGGACAATACCCTAGAACACAAACCTTTAGACAGTTATGCTGTCACTAGAAAAATAGAGCGCATGAATTATTGCCAGTTGACGAAGTAACACAACAGTCTTGGGCGCGGTCTTTGGGGCGGGGAGGGGGACTGGTCGCTCATAGTACATTTTCAACGCACTTAATGATCATTTGAACTGCATTTTTCAGGGCTTCATAATTTGTTTAGACCCTGCCAGTGACACTAGCATGGGGAAATCGACTTTTGTAACTGGAAACATTGTTTTTGTTAACCTTTAATAGCGACCTCTGCAGTTATTATTCAATCTCTTGTTTCGCATTTATTTTGGAGTATAACACAGATTGTAATTTCATTCAAGAGAACCTGTGCCTGCGAGTGACACCCACCAGGGCCACCCCACCCTTCGATCGCCACCTGTAACTCCACATAAAAAGAAAGGGGTGTGATTTAATTGAGCACGCCGGATATACTCAAGTCCTCCTTTGATTGTTCAAAGGTACTAGACGCATTTTATCACAGCCTGTTGCAAAGAGTGAAGAATAAGAAGTACCCCAAATTTGAATGAGCATATTCTTTTCGTATACGCACAAAAAGACAAAGCTCATTCAAATCTCGGTACTTCTTATTCTTCATTGTAACAGGCTATGATTGTCTCTATAGACCATCAATCAAAATGATCTATAGTTATATTACTCTTTCGATGTTGAGCCTAATTTTGATGAATATCATATCGGAGTGCGGTGTTAACTTCAACAGCTATACCCCCCTTTTTTTTTACAGATGCAGGATCAGGAGAAAACTGTAAGTTGTAAATGTACATTAAAAAATATCCATTTCAATATTGTTATAAGATTACTAGAATTAGAAATAGAATGGATTTTGAAGTGATATACTTTGAGGAAAAGATATTCACCATGTATACAAAGAAGTGTAAAATGTGAATTTTTTTCCCATTCCACACAAAAATCTATACATGCAGTGACGTACCGTGGGTTTACTCATTGGGGGGGGGGGGCACCCAGTCGCTCGCTCGAAACGTTATTTTTAGATGGTGGATTTAAAATGCTGCGTACGCCAAGTATACGGTATAGTGGTATAGTGTTTTTTGTCACTTTTTGTTTAAAGTGTAAAAACTTTTCAGCCATTTTGTAATGAAAACGCCATTTCCATATTTAGTTTTTAAAAAAATCTCCGCGAGCGAGCGTAGCGAGCGAGCGGTTTGGGAAACTCTGAAAATCCAAGAAGAAAAACGCGTTTTTGTGGTGTATTCTTTCAAAGTAATTAGAAATAACTTATATTATAATGTGAGAACAAAATGGAATTATTATTTACACCGTTATCCAGAATTTTTCCATGGGGTGGGTAAATCAAGAAAACGGGATTAATCATCCTAACAGGCAGGGTCGAGGGGCCCACTTTACACTCCCTTATAGGGTTCCGGGCGGGGGTCAGGGGGCGGAACCCCTGAAGCTGACGAGTTATAGCAGTTTTTAATTTACCCCTCTGATAACACTATTGTTTTGTGAAATGGACAATCGACAATAATTAAAAAGCACTCCACTTTTAGACTTCTTTTTTGCCCCTCATGTGGTCTAATTTTTTTATTATGAATTGGTGCATGGCAGGTTATTTTCAGGACATGGTGATGATATTTATCGGGGGGTCAGGGGGCGGAGCCCCCTGAAGTTGACGAGTTCTAGCGGTTTTATAAGCATATTTTGACCCTTTCTTAACACTATAGTTTCGTGAAATGAACAGTCAACAATAATTAAAAACCTATAATGATTAAAATACGCATTTTTTGTCAAAGTGGACGTTTCAGATTTTGTGGGTGCGTACTCACACGTCCCACACCCGGCTACGGGTCTGCTATTCAGGTTATATAACCCCTCTTTCTGATTTGAAATTAATGTGTCATAAGGGCGCTCATTGGATGATAAATTTTGGAGGAGGAATTTCTACACAAAATTCCTATATTGGATGAATGTATCTGCAATATTGCCTCCGCTATTCCTACACGGGTGGATTAATAGCAAGCATATATATAATTGCTTATCAAAGTATGCATGCCACAAAAGATATATCTGTGTTCTGAAACATTTCAACGATTAATAAACAAAGCAAAACCTAGCAATGTATATATACACTCGTCAAAGATTTAAAACACACATTCAGATTTATGAAAACGGGCCTACAAGATTACATTTTCTCTGTAAGCATGAGAAATGGTCTGGATTCAGCCAGCACACCCCCGGGGGGGGGGCTTCCTGGAGAAGTTACTCTGTGCCACTGAGAACTCCGAAGTCCGAACCAATACCCACATCTAAGGCGTCCTTTTGCCGTAATAGGCACCCCATGTCTAGGGGTTTTCCCAAATTTTTGGCGCGCAAGCGGCAAAACTTGAAAATGATCATATGCAGAAGCGCCCCCTCCTGCCGAGAAAATTTGAAAGTTGTGACAGTGTTTCATGTATGCGCGCGACAGCGCCGCCGAAAATAAAAAAAGAAAAATAAAATGGGACCCATTTAGGATCTTTTTGATGAAAAGGGGATCCATGCCAAGGATTTTTTTTTTGAAAAAGTCACCTTCCCAGCGGCCACATTCCCCGTATACCAATATACGTGAGTTACCCCTCCCCACCCGTGGGACTTACGATCACTCTGCCGAAAGCGGTGACTTTACCTCATGTAGATGTCTTGCGAAAGTTGCGAAAAGATGCTGATTCAGATCTTCTTCCTGGATATTGCATCTTCTGCAAGATTAACAATATACGTGAGACCGCCCGAATATTTCATTTTTTGCACAGACGCTTCGCTGCAACTTTGAGCAAACAAACATAGCTAATAACAGATAAGCAGTTATCAATAATTTGCAATAAAACAACAAGTAATAATTAAACAGGAGGACTCTAATAAGACTTAGTTCCAAAGGTGATTTTAGACAATTTCTATCACGGCTAAGCCCAGATTTCTTTTTCTTTTGTCTCCTTTTCTTTTCTTTTTTCCTTGCTTTTTTTTTTTTTTTTTTTCCGCGACGATTGGGGGCGGGGGCGAGGGCACGTGCCCCCCGTGCCCCCCCCGTCAGTTACGCACTGTATACATGTATCAGCACGATACAGCATCAGCAGCGATATTACCGGGAAGAATTGAAACTCCTTTAGCCTCCTGGTCGATGTTAATTTTTTTATATAGAAATTAACTAAAAACTACAGTTGTCTCAAAAAACTGTGCAAGCTAAAAAGTGCCCTCTCTGGCAGTTATAATACTCTTGTGACTTGATGCTATATATCACGTCAATAGCTTTCAAATGCGTTTGTTCTGTTCAATCGGCTGTTTTAATCTGAGAATTGGAGTCAAGAGGAAAGGGTTCAACACGATTGCTACCACTTTTACTGCGGGAATCCCGAATGTTAGTGAAAGTGTGCGCACTATACCCTTTCTAAACATAAATTATTTCGAAAATTAACAACAAGCAAATTTGAACGATAGCAAACGGCATTTGGAAAGTAAGAGTATACTTTCGACCATTGATCGTGTCACAAAAGTATTTCTTATTAGGACGTCGCTTTTCACTTGCACATTTTTTTTAAACACGTTGTATATGGCGCAGTGGCTGAGCGGAACGTTTCAGTTTGTAGTGACGTCGTCACCCGCCCCTCAATAGTTTGCATTAACTGTACAGCTCTAACCGGCGTTTCAACCGGCTTCGTGATGTCTTGCAATATTTTGCATGTCTTTGTATAAATTTAGCAATCACGTGATTATTCTTAAGCAATCACGGTAATTTTTACGCTATGATTTATCTTTCGCTAACAATCATCATCGTCAAGTGCACGTGGATTTTCCCCGCGATTTTCACTCGCCTTTAGTTTTACAACTTCTTGCACGTTTTTCTTGACTCCCGCGACATCTTCGCGTCGAGTCACACTATAGCATCGCTGTGCTCCGCACCTGCAGATCCCAGTTAAGATGTTACTTCTCGGCAGTGTCCATCTCCAGTCCAGGAGAACCGGTTCAAGGACCTCGCAGCTTCAGCTTTGGCTTTGCAGCACAGTTAATACATGTACATCATGCGGACATTAGTTTTTCATCTGGCGACGATTTACTACAGGTCTGATTCACTGCCTCAATTTCGTCTCGTCATGCAAACAATGTCCTGCTTCTATTTTATCATCTTCAACCTCCGTCATGGCTCTTCAGCACCGATTCAACGGAGTGTCGCATCAAGTCTCCGAGTTACACCATCACTTCATTCACTCGTCGAGCTTTCCCTTTTCTTCGCTCCAAAGTCCTAGTCCTACGCTGGTCATCTTCGTTCTGCGACAGCGAATTCATTTTCTGCACGTTTACGTCGCGACGGATGATATGTCCCATGGACTTACGAACTTTGTGAACTCTCGCTTGCCTTAACTGGCCGGTTACACGGACATTATGAACTCTTATTTCGCTTGTCTTCATCGGCCGGCAATTCAGATTATTTATGTGAGTTTACAATTTATTTTAGCTGTAAGATGTAGCGCTACTATCTTAATTGTCTACTATTCAATCTCATCATTTCTGGCATGTTAATACACTCTGCACATTGTAATCGATAAGTACAATATCCAATTCGTCTGCAAATCTTATTTTTACAATAAACATCTTGTAAAAGGGAACCCGGTAGCAAGAATATGGGACCATCTGGTACCATGTGGGCAAAACTCGCCTACGGATGTGGGTAGGGATATGGGCTACGCATATGGTGCCAGATGGGGCCAACCATGGGGCCAATCCCGCATATGTACGCCATATTCCATTTGGCACCGTGGGCCCGCTCTGGGCGCGCATCTGGGTTGTGGTTTGTGTGGGCTTCACTGCGTGGGACAAAGGGCCCATATAGAGCCCCATGAACATCTGGTTCCCGAGATGGTTATCTGGAATCATGCTGGTCCCAGATGAAAAAATAGATATTATATTACGCGCTGCTTTACAAGCATTATGCAAGGGTATACTATACATTATTAATAGATCTTATCTAATCCTAACTCTACACACTACACGTAACCTAATTTCTAAAACTTACAAATTCCTAACCCTACCCTAACTATACTGGACTGTTTTGCACCATATATATAATCAGATTTTAAGGGTAACAAATTTCATAGTTACATGCTATTAAGTATTTCTTTTGTTTGCATAGAGGATGCCATAGTACCCATTGAAATAACAAATGAAGTCACTGACCGGGGTCTTTGTCTGTTTGTAGCATTGTTAAGAATTATCATGAACATCTATTTTTTTTTTAATGTATGGAAATATTGCTGAGACTGTTCACTTACCGATCATGCAAATAGGCTATGATATACATTAGGCATTTTGAAAGGACACGTAAAATTAGTCGTATTCAGACGAGTGCATTATCTAATCACCCAGGGATGTAGTCGCGGCCGCCATTCCGGTCACGAGGCCGCTGAAAATATTGTTTCCCTAGACTTTGTACAAGTGATCGTCTCGAGGCCAGGCAAGGCCGGCCAAATCCGGCCTCGCCTACATCGCTGTCTATCACACTTCTTACGACCTAATAGGACATCACAGTGGGGGTGACTACGGGGGGGGGGGCGCAAAAACGGGTAGCCTTCTTACTTCCCAATGGAAGACTCCTATTTATTATTAATTGATTAATTAATTAGCTTAATAACCATTATAATTTACTAAAAATTTCAATTTTTGTATGAAAACACTAGTCGCGAAACTACAAAATTCCGCTACTTAGGCTATATACTGCACTCAATTCCAACATCCGTCGGCCCATGGGCAGCATTATGGTAATTTTTGGTCTAAGTTGCATAGCCGATATGGGTTCCATGTGGGACCATATGTGTGTTACTGTGCAGCCTTGCCAGAACAATTATGGGACCCATGCGGGGCGGCATTGTGTGTTGTTCTGGGATGATTACTATTGAATTGCCATATGGGCCGCACGGTGGGTCCATGTGGGCATATGGCCCCGACACAATAAAACAGATGGGTCCCATATCTTTTTGCTACCTGGGAATGTTGTCTTCATGTTTCGTGAACTGACTGTCCACGTATTTAGTAAAAAAAATAAGGAAATATTTGACACACAAATCATTTACAATCTACATTCATTCATTTGTTTACTCATTCACAATCTATCATTCGTTTATTCAAACCAACCGTGTCACATATTTTCCTACAAGTTGTAAAATTGAACCGGACCTCCTTTCAAGTCGACATTAACACTGTGAAAGCCTGAATTAATGGGAGGATATTTATGCTGAGTCTATACCTATATGGAAGTTTTTATAATAAAATTGTTGCATTATTTCAATTAAAACATATACCTATACGGTAAGTAACAGAAACCATAAAATTAAATGTAATAAAATATTTATAGGACACGGTCCTTGGTTATGCCACCACATCCACGACTATTCAAGTCGAAGGGTCGCCTTGTGATATCCCATACCGCCATGTGTTCTACCAGCGCGCGGGAATATCCCCAAAGGAAAAATGTAAACAAACCACCTTTCCCACACGTACGCGTATACATACTATTCCGCGCCCTAAATAAGCAAGTTACTCAGGAAAAGTACAGTTTAATGATAAAGTCAAAAAAACTAAGGCTCCCTTTAGACATTCAACTTGATCTGTTTAATCGACTTGTCGTACCCATCCTGCTATACGGCTGTGAAGTTTGGGGTTATGAAAATCTCACACAAATTGAAAGACTACATAACCAGTATTGTAAACAGCTGCTGAGACTGAGGAGAAAATACAGTACAATAAATACAATACAATTATATAGCTCTGGGTGAACTTTGAAGATTAGAATTATCAAGATTTGTAAAAGAAAGAATGATTAATTATTGGTATAGATCTACAACTGGTAAAGAAGTTAAATTATCAACTATTGTAGGCCTAAACTACTAAGTGATCATGATATATATTCCTCTTCATGGATAAAATTCATTCATACGACTTTGAATGAGTTAATGTAAAATGTGTGGAATGATTACGGTCAATTGAACAAATCGTGGCTAAAATCAACTATCGAACTGAGATTATATGATACATATTTTCAAAAATGGCAAAACAAAATAAATGATAGTACTATGTGCTTCAATTACAGAATCATCAAGAACGATATGAAATTGGAAAGATATTTAATCAAACTCCCATTTTCCCTCAGACTCAGTCTGACTAGGTTTCGGTGTGCAAACCATCGATTACCTATATAGTAACAGTGAGATACGCTGGCATTGAACGAGATAATAGGATTTGTAATTTTTGTGACGCCAACAAACTCGGGGACGAATTTCATTATCTTTTTGAATGTCCCAAGCTTAAGGCAGACAGATTAAAATTCATCAAACCGTATTATAGAATCAGGCCTAATGCTTTGAAAATGATGCAATTATTTAATTCCGAAAACTGCAAAGAATTGACTAATTTAGCGAAATTTTGTCGGAAAATAATGTCGCTCCACGTGCATCTTTTACACTCTTTTTTGTTAATTTGAATAGAAATGAGAATGTTTGTAAATTATTGTATTTATTTCGATTTGTATGTTTTTTTTTTTATAATTTATAACTGATTATTTTTTGCTTATCTATCAAACACAATTCTCATATCTATTCATTTGAAAAGTAGTTATTGCCACGCTCACCGCAATCTAGTCGTTATAACAAAAGACTTTATTTTTTTAATCGTAATATTTCTTGTTTGCATCAAACATCTTTGTATATATTGTAAATATTATTGTTGTTTGTAAATTTTCGTTCAATATATTTATATTTGCTTTGTTTGTTTGTTTGTTTTCTTTTTTTTCATGAATAATACATCTTTGTATAATGTAAGATTTTCTTCAATGCCCTAACTTAGGGTGACATAAGAAAATAAAAAAAATCATTGTCATTGTCATTGATGTCATTCACCTCAAGACGGGTGGCAATCGCATCTCTTGGTTTCATAATGTATACTCTAGTAGTTCAACGCGAATGTAATTTGTGAAAATGATATCCAATCTATGCCAACATCGCAATTTCCTTTCATTGTCTTATGCCAATCCCGAAGCTCTTTCTGTTGATACCATTTTTACTTCTCAAAACGCTCTATTTTTTTTTCAAAAACTTGTAAAAACTTTTTGGGTCAGTTTTTTTTGGCCCCTCGCCTACCTCGCTTGACTCATTTGCAACTTTGAGATGAGTTAGTCTCGTGTCCCAGTCGGCAACATTAGTTGCTACTTTGTGGTGGAAAAATCCATTATGGATTACAATAAGCATGATCTTTTCCATAATAAGACACGAAATGATCTCTATGAACTGTTCTTAGCAACTACTAGTACTACTCCCGCAAAGTTGAAAATAGTAAAAACAATACCAATTCGCTATGGAAAGGCCTTATTGGAAACGAGAAAAACTCATCCTACAAATACAATGAGTGAAGGAATAAGATTACTGCTTACTAGTAGGGTTGCCAGGTTTTCCGATTCTCAAAAAGCCAAAGTACATGCCAAATTCAATGAAAAAAAAAAAACAAATGTGGATTTGATGCATTATTTTTATGGGCAGCATAGCCCAGATTTAGTTAGAAATAACGTTAACCAATTCATAACACCTTTAACCTCTGCTGCGGCCGAAAATGTGCCGCGCCACGTTTACGCGCAGCCAGATTTTGCACACGTGTATACGTGAAGTACAGGCGCACCGCTATTTTTGGATCCTCGTGGCACGTTGACTGAAAATCCCCGGAAAATAAGCCCAAAATAAGGTTTTATAATGATTTTTTATGTGTCAGTGAAAAATGCCAAAAAAGGCCAAAAAGCCGTTTGGCCTGCACTTTGACTCTTGTGCCAAACGGTGTCAAAAAACGCCAAATTTGGTGTTTTTGGCCTTAAAAAGACCAAACTGGTAACCCTGACTAGTATTCATGTCGCTCTCTTCAAGGCTATTGTCACTTCCAGCTTCATAATTTGCTTGCAGTCTTTTGCATTTCATCAATTTATCTTGTGTCATGTATTTTCAAATGTGATATGTAATATATTACTAAAAATATACACCACACCCAATCTTTTTTTAGTTGGTGTTCCGTTTGTTTTGTATTATAAGCTGCAAGTATTTGTATTTTCATCTCCAAAATAATACATTCAATTTTTGCATTGCATTTAATGCTTGGTCAAACTGGTCAATTTGAGTATCAAGCAACTGATTAAAGGTGTTTCTTAAAGGGAGGAGCCAGCACCTAACAAGTTAAGAATAAAATGACATAAGACAGCCTAAATAAGGGATGCTGTGTGATACTTACCCTCAGCAAGGCCCTATAGGCTATTAGTTAATTTGTGTTTATTTTACATCTTTGCAAGTTTTATCCCGGGATAAAACTTGCAGAAACAATGATAGGGGGAGGAGCTTATCGATTCAAATAGTGCATACATTACCCCCCCCCCCCCCGT
>JZLH01S0019198.1:9111-21176 GCA_001188425.1 Eucidaris tribuloides | reverse complement strand
AAACTGGGACAATACCATGAAAACCATAGTTCGTCACCAATGTCCTACGATTGAGACAGGTCTTGCTTCTACAGTTGGACACTATTGGCCTACCATTGAAACAGGCGTTCCTTCTAAAGTGGGACAAAACCATACCAACCTTAGTTCTTCACCAATGTCCTATCATTGAGACAGGTCTTTCGTCTAAAGTGGGACACTAATGGCCTACCATTGTGACGGGTCTTCTTTCTAAAGTGGGACAAAACCGTGCCAATCTTAGTTCGTCACCCATGTCCTATCATTGAGACAGATCTTGCTTCTAAAGTGGGACAAATCCATCGTGACCATAGTTCGTCACCAATGTCCTATCATTGAAACAGGTCTTCCTTCTAAAGTGTGAAACTAATGGCCTACAATTGAGACAGGCCTTTCTTCTAACGTGGGACAAAACCATGACCAAGTATGACACTAATGGCCTACCATAGTCTGTCACCAATGTCCTATCATTGAGACAGGCCTTCCTTCCAAAGTTGGACACAAATGGCCTGCCATTGAGACGGGTCTTCTTTCTAAAGTGGGACAAAACCATGCCAATCTTAGTTCACCGGTCTTACGTCTAAAGTGGGACACTAATGGCCTAGCATTGAGACGGGTCTTCTTTCTAAAGTGGGACAAAACCATGCCAATCTTAGTTCACCCATGTCTTATCATTGAGACAGATCTTCCTTCTAAAGTGGGACAAAAACATGCCGACCATAGTTTGTCACCAATGTCCTATCATTGAGACAGACCTTCCTTGTAAAGTTGGACACAAATGGCCTACCATCAAAACAGGCATTTCTTCTAATGTGGGACAAAACCATGCCGATCACATTTCGTCACCAATGTCTTATCATTGAGACAGATCTTCCTTCTACAGTTGGACAAAACCATGCCGACCTTAGTTCGTCACCAATGTACTATCATGGGGACAGCTCTTCCTTTTAAAGTGGGACAAATCCATGCCAACCATAGTTCGTCACCAATATCCTACCATTGAGACAGACCTTCCTTCTAAAGTGGGACAAAACCCAGCCAACCATAGTTCGTCACCAATGTCCTATCATTGAGACAGGCCTTCCTTCTAAAGTGGGACAAAACCCAGCCAACCATAGTTCGTCACCAATGTCCTATCATTGAGACAGGCCTTCCTTCAACGTGGGACAATATCATGCCAACCATAGTTCGTCACCAATGTCCTACCATTGAGACAGGTCTTTCTTCTATAGTTGGACACTAATCTCCTACCATTGAAACAGGCGTTTCTTCTAAAGTGGGACAAATCCATACCAACCTTAGTTCTTCACCAATGTCCTATCATTGAGACAGGTCTTCCGTCTAAAGTGGGACACTAATGGCCTACCATTGAGACGGGTCTTCTTTATAAAGTGGTACAAAACCATGCCAATCTTAGTTCGTCACCCATGTCCTATCATTGAGACAGTTCTTGCTTCTAAAGTGGGACAAATCCATCGTGACCATAGTTCATCACCAATGTCCTATCATTGAGACAGGTCTTCCTTCTAAAGTGTGACACTAATGGCCTACCATTGAGACAGGCCTTTCTTCTAACGTGTGACAAAAGCATGCCCACCATAGTTCGTCACCAATGTCCTATCATTGAGACAGGCCTTCCTTCTAAAGTGGGACAAAACCATTCCGACCACAGTTCGTCACCAATGTCCTATCACTGAGACACGCCTTCCTTCAACAGTGGGACAAATTCATGCCGACCATAGTTTGTCACCAATGTCCTATCATTGAAACAGATCTTCCTTCTACAGTTGGACAAAACCATACCGACCTTAGTTCGTCACCAATGTCCTATCATGGAGACAGCTCTTCCTTTTAAAGTGGGACAAATCCATGCCGACCATAGTCCGTCACCAATATCCTATCATAGAGACAGATCTTCCTTCTAAAGTGAGACAAAACCATGCCAACCATAGTTCGTCACCAATGTCCTATCATTGAGACATGCCTTCCTTCTAAAGTGGGACAAAACCCTGCCAACCATAGTTCGTCACCAATGTCCTATCATTGAGACAGATCTTCCTTCTTCAGTGGGACAAAACCATGCCAACCATAGTTTGTCACCAATGTCCTATCATTGAGACAGATCTTCCTTATAAAGTGAGAAAATATTGCTACATATGTGTCGACCTTGGCAGATAATTGATTGAAGGTAATGGGCACATTCTTGACGGACAGTCATTGGCGAATACCTACAAGAACGTGTATTTTTTTCTTTCTCTCATACGAATAATCTAAGAAACAAATCTAAGTCATAAGCAAGTCTATAATATCAGTATAAAGACAATAAATCAAACCAAAATGACATCACAATTGAGAACGACGTGAAGAGTTTTCCATCCTTGCACTTTAAATGAATGGCTATACGCCGTGGCGTGTCGGGGTCATATTGGTGTCATTTTTCTCAAAGTCAAGTGATGTGGTTGATCACATGTCATATATTTTTAATGTAACTCTGTGACCAAAACCGGTTATCTGGAGTTACCTATTTATTGTTTATACAGTAGAATGAAGCTTCTTAAGAATACGCCAACCGACAGAAGATACCATTCAATAAAATTAAATAAATTGATAATGTAATCGTTTATTTTCTTACAATCTAATACATTATCTTGGTGAATAACATTGCGTGCGAAAACGATCTGAAAAATACCGATATTATCTCTTACTGACATACAATCTTGATTGCCCGTTGTTAAATCAACGGATTTAAATGTACGTCGAGTGGATATTACGCCCACCATCGTTCTTATATACTGGACTTGGAACTGGCAGATTAATTCGTGGTGTATCACAGTTATTTTATCCACAAAATCAAGTTTTATCTATATTTTATGTTAAAGTGATATTGGTTTGGAGGAAGAACTCTTGTCGTACTAATTTGTGTTTGCCTTTTTTTCAATTCTGTATGCATTTTTTCTGTGTCAAATAAGTGATGATAACAAACGCATGCGTAAGTAACGTTTTATGGCATACAAATATTGAGATTAATATTTCTTTTGTTCCCGGATTTCTTTCAAAAATTCTGCTTGCCTTGTTTTTTTATGATAGAAATATCACTCAAACCACCTTCATCCACTCGGCACATGGAAAAATTTGCCAATCCCTGAGCAAAGCACATAGCGAGTTAATTAAAGAAGTTATTATTATCTTTCTTATCATTTGGAACCACGTTTTAAGAAAAAAAATGCTAGCTTGATTATGCAATTGTTTCAAACTGGGGCAGCAAATGAATAAATGTACATAGGCAAAATATTTCTCAAGAGTTATTGTCGAATACCAGTGTAACGCGTTCTCAGTTATAATTTTTCGCTCAAATACTGTGCTGTTAAAGAAACATAATAACTAAAGAACGTTTTGATATAACTGCAATATATAAGCACGATATCACCACAATGAATGAAGCCAATATATGATTTCATCACTTCATCACAGTTGAACGTGACTTTAAGGATTCTACCATACTCACATTTGAAATAGAGTCCACATGAACAAAACTTAAACATTAATTTGTTGTATTGTTTTTAGATGAAATTTATAAATAAACCCTTAACAAAAACTTCGGACACTTAAGTTTCATGGATTCTACCTCACCTTTCATAGCAGTAATTTTTTTCTTACTAATCTTTTATTACTCATATTTGTAACTTAGTTTACAAACTGCACTGAAACAACTAACAGTTAACCTAAGGGGTTATAATTAAGCAAGCTGTATTATGTTTCACTATGCGTTATTTCATTTATTGCATTTTCAACTATAATGCCTGTATCATAACACCAATACAGTTATTGCGTAACATCGGAATACCGCTTCTTTCTGAAAAAGTTGAATAAAGAATGATATGTCGGCGTTTTCGAGCACACGCCGTAGTGTGCCGTAAACTTTTGAGATCGCGCCTGCATAGACGTGTCCAAAGTCTTTTTATTGATAACTGGAATAATGGGTCAGAAATAATAGGATTATCAATCAAGACTTACGAAGCAGCCAGTCGCTGCGCTCAGGCCACGTGAGATGACACTATATTATCTCATGGATTAAACACGGTCGTCCTGGATAGATCTAGATTAGTTACACAACATAGATTATATGCACACGCACCAAACGTACCTGTTGATTACACGCCATCACCAATCCATGCGATTGCGGTCTATGTGTTACGCTGGCTGCGTTGGGTTGGTTTGCGCACATTGATATAACGATCATTGTCCATCTGTCTTCCGCAAGTTCATGTTATTTGTCTGTACTGCACCAACTGTCTAACAATGTAGAAGATTACCATTAGATCGTCCAGTAGAGTCACCAAAAGAATCAAACAACCCAAAAAATATCTATAATATCGTCCCGCCAACATACCATGCCCGATACTTGCGATATATTATTGACAGGAACGCCCTGTCTGCTCTACGTCTAAAAAGGACGTTTCGTCCAAATCATTCAAAATGTTTGTAGCTTTAATAGTTATTCCAGCCATAAGTTCTCAAATTGTCTTAGGCTCAATTTCTTTAATATTCTCGTAGAACGTGCTATTACACTCTTTTTTGATTCACGCGAATTTTCTAGAATTGAAGCCTTGACAAATTTTCTGTAGTAATTTTTTAACACAAAAAAAATGGTATTGCAGAAAGAAAATTGCAGGCCAAGTAGTATAACACGCAAGCATCGATGCATGCATGATGGGACTAATGGTTAATGTATTATTCATTAAACTCGAAAAAAGAAGTGGGAATACGTCATTCTCAAACAAGATGATATTCCGCTTCTTTACGCTAACTGAAATAGTAACGGCTTGTCTTCCCCTTTTGTGTGCTTATATGTATATCATAGGCCTACAAACTATTAGGCAACACGAAAATAAGACAACGCTCTCATATAAATTATACTCTAAATGTTCTTACATGTTCTAATATGTCATTTGCATAAATATTATGAATTTCGAAACTAAGAATTTTCAGGGCGAGAAAACACAATGCCGCGATGGCTATTTGAATCCAGAACGGTTCTCTAGCAAGGACAACGCTCCACCAACAGAGCTATCCGGGCTCCCCTCGAGACACAGTGTCGATATCTTCCCTATAGCACCTCTTTTTTCATTAGTGAGGTGGGACAAAACCATGCCAACAATAGTTCGTCACCAATGTTCTACCATTGAGACAGGCCTTCCTTCTAAAGTGGGACAAAACCATGCCGACCATAGTTCGTCACCAATGCCCTATCATTGAGACTGATCTTCCTCCTGAAGTTGGAAACTAATGGCCTACCATTGAGACAGGTCTTCTTTCTAAAGTGGGACAAATTCATGTCAACCAACTTTCCATAGAAGGGAACTTATAATTATGATAATATTAAAGTAGTAGGATTCGATCGATGAATTAAAAATTAAGAATTTTCGGGACTATCATTTACTGCTAACTCTCTATTCTGTGGTATCATGTTTTATGGTGAGAAATAGTATTTCAAACCATTGCTACATTCATGTCAACCCTGGCCGACACAGGATTAAAGGCAATGGGCCCACTTTGAACCAACAGTCATTGACAAATACCTGCAACAACGCGAATTCAATCTTTTTTTATACGAATAATCTTAGAAACAGATCTTAGTAATAAGTACGTCTTTAATATCAGTATAATGACAAAAAACCTAACCGAAATGACATCACAATTGAAACCGACATGAAGATTTTTCCATCCTCGCATTTTAAATGAATGGTTTTACGCAGTGGCGTGTCGTTGTCATATTGGTGTCATTTTTCTCAAAGTCAAGTGATGTGGTTGATCACATGTCATATTTTTTTGAAGGTAACTCTGTGACCAAAACCGGTTATCTGGAGTTACCTATTTATTGTTTATACAGTAGAATGAAGCGTCATAAGAATAAGCCAACCGACAGAAGATATTATTCAATAGAATAAAATAAATTGATAAGGTAATCATTTATTTTCTTACAATCTATTACAGTATCTTAAGAAAATAACATTGCGTGAGAAAACGATGTGAACAATACCGATATTATCTCTTACTCAAATACAATCTTGTTTGCCCGTTGTTAAATCAACGGATTTAACTGTACGACGAGTGGATATTACGCCCACCATCGTTCTTATATACTGGAATTCGAACTGGCAGATTAATTCGTGGCGTATCACACTTATTTTGTCCACAAAATCAAGTTTTATCTATATTTTCTGTTACAGTGGTACTGGTTTGGAGGAAGACCTCTTGTCGTACTAATTTGTCTTTGCCTTTTTTCTATTCTGTATGCATTTTTTTAATGTCAAATAAGTGATGATAACAAAGGCACGCTTAAGTAATGTTTTCTGGCAAACGCATAATGACAGTAATAACTCTTTTGTTATCGGACTTTTATTAAAAATTCTGCTTGCCTTGGTATTTTATGATAGAAATAACACTCAAAACGACCTTCATCCACTCTGCACATGGAAAAAATTGCCAATTCGTGAGCAAAGCGCGTTAAAGCGGGTTAATGAAAGAAGTTATTACCCGAACACTGCACAAAGATATTATTATCTTTCTTACCATTTGGAACCACGTTTTAAGGGAAAAAATGCTAGCATGATTATGCAATTGTGTTAAACAGGGGCAGCAAATGAATAAATGTAGATGGGCAAAATATTTCTCAAAAGTAATTGTCGAATATCAGCGTAACGCGTTCTCAGTTATAATTTTTCTCTTAAATACTGTGTTGCTGAAGAAACATAATAACTAAAGCACGTTTTGATATAACTGCAATATATAAGCACGATATCACCATAATGAATCTAACCAATATATTATGATTTTATCACTTCATCACAGTTAATCATGACTTTAAGGATTCTACCATACTCACATTTTAAATAGAGTCCACATGAACAAAACGTAACAATTAATTTGTTGTATTGTTTCATATGAAGTTTATAAATAAACCCTTAACAAAAACTTCGGACATCTAAGTTTCATGGATTTTTACCTCCCCTTTCATAGCAGTATTTTTTTTAAATCTTTTATTACCTCATATTTGTAACTCATTTACAAACTGCACTCAAACAAAAAGTAAACAGGGGCTTCTAATTTTAACAAGCTGTATTATGCTTCACTATACGTTAGTTCATTTATTGCAATTTCTGCTTAATGCTGTATCATAACACCAAATAGTAGCGGCTTGTCTTCCCCTTTTGTGTGTTTACATGTATATCATAGGCCTACAAACTATTAAGCAACATAAAAATAAGAAAACGCTCTCATATAAATTATACTCTACATGTTCTTACATGTTCTTATATGTCATTTGTATAAACATTATGAATTTCGAAACTAAGAATTTTCAGTGCGAGAAAACACAATGCCGCGATGGGGATTTGAATCCAGGACGGTTGACTAGCAAGGACAACGCTCTACCAACAGAGCTATCCGGGCTCCCGTAGAGACACAGTGTCGATATCTTCCCCATAGCACGTCTTTTTCCATTAGTGAGGTGTGACAAAACCATGCAAACCATAGTTCGACACCAATGTCCAATCATTGAGACAGTTTTTCCTTCTCAAGTTGGACACAAATGGTCTACCATTGACACAGACCTTCCTTCTAAAGTGGGATAATTGCATGCCGACCATAGTTCGTCTCCAATGTCCTATCATTGAGACAGATCTTCCTTCTAAAGTGTGACAAAACCATGCCAAGATTAGTTCGTCACCAATGTCCTATTATTGAGACAGGCCTTTATTCTACAGTGGGATAAAACCATGCCAACCATAGTTCTTAACCCATGTCCTGTCATTGACACAAGCTTTTCTTCTGAAGTGGGACAAAACCATGCCGAACATACTTCGTCACCAATGTCCTGTCATTGAGACAGGCCTTCCTTTTAAAGTGACACAAAACCATGCCGACCTTAGTTCGTCACCATTGTCCTATTATTAAGACAGGACTTCCTTCTACAGTGGGATAAAACCATGCCAACCATAGTTCTTAACCCATGTCCTGTCATTGACACAAGCTTTTCTTCTGAAGTGGGACAAAACCATGCCGAACATACTTCGTCACTAATGTCCAATCATTGAGACAGGCCTTCCTTTTAAAGTGACACAAAACCATGTGGCCATAGTTCGTCACCAATGTCCTATCATTGAGACAGATCTTCCTTCTACAGTAGGACAAAACCAAGCAGGCCATAGTTCGTCACCGATGTCCTATCATTGAGACAGGCCTTCAGTCTAAAGTGGGACAAAACCATGCCAACCATAGTTCGTCACCAATGTCCTGTCATTGAGACAAACTTTTCTTCTGAAGTGGGACAACACCATGCCGACCAAAGTTCGTCACCAATGTAAAATCATTGAGACAGGTCTTTTTGTACAAGTGGGACAAAACCATGTGGCCATAGTTCGTCCCCAATATCCTGTCATTGAGACAGATCTTCCTTCTAAAGTGGGACAAAACCAAGACGGCCATAGTTCGTCACCAATGTCAATTATTGAGACAGGCCTTCCTTCTAAAGTGGGTCAAAATCATGCAGACCATAGTTCGTCACCAATGTCCTATTATTGAGAGAGGCCTTCATTCTAAAGTTCGACAAAAGAATCCCAACCATACTTTGTCTCCAATGTCCTATCATTGGGACAGGCCTTCCTTCTAAAGTGGGACAAAACCATGCCGACCTTAGTTCGTCTCAAATGTCTTATCATTGAGACAGGTCTTCCCTCTGAAGTGGGACAAACCCATGCCAACCATAGTTCGTCACCAATCTCCTTTCATTGAGACAGATCGTACTTCTAAAGTAGGACAAAACCATGCCGACCATAGTTCGCCATCAATTTGCATATTCCTGAGACCGGCTGCCCTTAAAGTTGGACAAAACCATTCCAACCATAGTTCGTTACCAAGGTCCTACCATTTCAGACAGGCCTTCCTTTTAAGTGGGACAAAACCAGCCGACCATAGGTTTGTCAAGAAATGTCCTATCAATGAGACAGGTCTTCCTTCTAAGATGCGACCACTAATGGCCTACCATTGAGACAGCCTTTCTTCTGAAATTGGAACAAAACCATGCGACATATTCAATCACCAATAACCTATCATTGAGACAGGCCTTCCCTCTTAAGTGGGACAAAAACATGCTGACCACAGTTCGTCATCAAAGTCCTATCATTGACACTGGTTCTCCTTCCAAAGTTGGACACTAATGGCCTGGCAATGAGACAGGCCTTCCTCCTATATTGGCTACAAAACCATGCCGACCTTAGCTCGTCACCATTGTCCTATTATTGAGACAGGACTTCCTTCTACAGTGGGATAAAACCATGCCAACCATAGTTCGTCACCAATGTCCTATCATTGAGACAGATCTTCCTTCTACAGTAGGACAAAACCAAGCAGGCCATAGTTCGTCACCGATGTCCTATCATTGAGACAGGCCTTCAGTCTAAAGTGGGACAAAACCATGCCAACCATAGTTCGTCACCAATATCCAATCATTGAGACAGATCTTCCTTATAAAGTGGGACAAAACCATGCCAACCAAAGTTCTTCAACAATGTTCCAATCATTGAGACAGATCTTCAATCTATAGTGGGACAAAACCATGTGGCCAAAGTTCGTCACGAATGTCCTATCATTGAGACAGATCTTCCTTCTACAGTAGGACAAAACCAAGCAGGCCATAGTTCGTCACCAATGTCCTATCATTGAGACAGGCATTTAGTCTAAAGTGGGTCATAATCATGCAGACCATAGTTCGTCACCAATGTCCTGTCATTGAGAGATTCCTTCCTTTTAAAGTGACACAAAACCATGTGGCCATAGTTCGTCACCAATGTCCTATCATTGAGACAGATCTTCCTTCTACAGTAGGACAAAACCAAGCAGGCCATAGTTCGTCACCGTTGTAATATCATTGAGACAGGCCTTCAGTCTAAAGTGGGACAAAACCATGCCGACCAAAGTTCGTCACCAATGTCCAATCATTGAGACAGGTCTTCTTGCTCAAGTGGGACAAAACCATGTGGCCATAGTTCGTCCCCAATATCCTGTCATTGAGACAGATCTTCCTTCTAAAGTGGGACAAAACCAAGACGGCCATAGTTCGTCACCAATGTCAATTATTGAGACAGGCCTTCCTTCTAAAGTGGCCCCGTCAAAATCATGCAGACCATAGTTCGTCACCAATGTCCTCTTATTGAGAGAGGCCTTCATTCTAAAGTTCGACAAAAGAATCCCAACCATACTTTGTCTCCAATGTCCTATCATTGGGACAGGCCTTCCTTCTAAAGTGGGACAAAACCATGCCGACCTTAGTTCGTCTCAAATGTCTTATCATTGAGACAGGTCTTCCCTCTTAAGTGGGACAAATCTATGCCGTCCATAGTTCGTCATCAAAGTCCTATCATTGATACTGGTCTTCCTTCCAAAGTTGGACAGTAATGGCCTTAAATTGAAACAGGCCTTTCTTCTAAAGTGGGACAAAACCATGCCGACCATAGTTCGTCACCAATGTCCTATGAATGGGACAGGCCTTCCGTCTAAAGTAGGACATAACCATTCCGACCATAGTTCGTGACCAGTCTCCTATCATTGGGACAGGCCTTCCTTCTAAAGTGGGACAAAACCATGCCGACCTTAGTTCCTCTCCAATCTCTTATCATTGAGACAGGCCTTCCCTCTTAAGTGGGACAAAACTATGCCGGTCATAGTTCGTCATCAAAGTCCTATCATTGACATTGGTTCTCCTTCCAAAGTTAGACACTAATGGCCTGTCATTGAGACAGGCCTTCGTCCTACATTGGCACAAAACCATAACGACCATAGTTCGTAACCAATGTCCTGAAATTGAGACAAGCTTTTATCTGAAGTGGGACTAAACCATGCCGAACATAGTTCGTCACCAATGTCCAATCATTGAGACAGGTTTTCCTTCTGAAGTGGGACAAAACCATGTGGCCATAGTTCGTCACCAATGTCCTATCATTGAGACAGATCTTCCTTCTACAGTAAGACAAAACCAAACAGGCCATATTTCGTCACCAATGTCCTATCCTTGAGACAGGCCTTCAGTCTAAAGTGGGTCAAAATCATGCAGACCATAGTTCGTCACCAATGTCCATCATTGAGAGATTCCTTCCTTTAAAAGTGGGACAAAACCATACCAACCAAAGTTAGTCAACAATGTTCTATCATTAAGACAGATCTTCCTTGTATAGTGGGACAAAACCGTGCCGACAATAGTTCGTCTTCAATGTCCTATCATTGGGACAGGAATTCTTTCTAAAGTGAGACAAAACTATGCCAACCATAGTTAGTCACCAATGTCCTGTCATTGAGACAAGCCTTTGTTCTGAAGTGGGACAAAACCATGCCGACCATAGTTTGTCGCCAATGTCCTATTATTGAGAGAGGCCTTTATTCTAAAATTCGACAAAAGAATCCCGACCATACTTTGTCTCCAATGTCCTAGCATTGGGACAGGCCTTCCTTCTAAAGTGGGACAAAACCATGCCGACCTTAGTTCGTCTCCAATGTCTTATCATTGAGACAGGCTTTCCCTCTTAAGTTGGACAAAACTATGCCGTCCATAGTTCGTCAGCAAAGTCCTATCATTGGGACAGCCCTTCCTTCTAAAGTCGGACAAAACTATTCCGACCATAGTTTGTGACCAGTCTCCTAACATTGAGACAAGCCTTTCTTTTAAAGTGGGACAAAACCATGCCGACCATAGTTCGTCACCAATATCCAATCATTGAGAAAGATCTTCCTTATAAAGTGGGACAAAACCATGCCAACCAAAGTTCGTCAACAATGTTCCATCATTGAGACAGATCTTCAATCTATAGTGGGACAAAACCATGTGGCCAAAGTTCGTCACGAATGTCCTATCATTGAGACAGATCTTCCTTCTACAGTAGGACAAAACCAAGCAGGCCATAGTTCGTCACCAATGTCCTATCATTGTGACAGGCCTTTAGTCTAAAGTGGGTCATAATCATGCAGACCATAGTTCGTCACCAATGTCCTGTCATTGA
>JZLH01S0019182.1:11503-15144 GCA_001188425.1 Eucidaris tribuloides | reverse complement strand
GCTTACGTCAACGTGAATTGCTAGTCTTAGCTTTCAATACCGTTAGTTTTGTTATAATTTGCTGTCTTAATCTTGAGATATGTTAATTTAAATAAGAAAGGGTAAAATCGCGATTGTGCACTTTTAATACAGCCGCGAATAAACGTGACACAATTGTGATTCCACCCTTTTGTTGTTGACAACATATCTCGAGATTAAAACAAGCAAATGTGAACAGACAAATGGCATATAAAAGCTAAGACTTTGCCCTTGACGATGATTGTAAGCATAATGTCACCAAAGTATTTTCTAATTGCCAAAGAGGGGGCTTTATACACTTTGCGGAATTTTTGAAACATGCTGCAGCACGCTAAAAAAAATTTCAATTGAAAAGCGCCTCTTGACAGTTAGAAAATACTGGCTGATGTATGTTACGTCGACATCAAGGCAAAAGTTCTAGCCTTCAAATGCTATTTGTTCTGTTCAATTTGCTTGTTTTGATCTCAAGGTATCTTGTAAACGACAAAACGGTGTGAATCACAAACTGTGTCACTCTTACGAGAACGCTGATTGCTATATTGACTGTAGTAAAAGTGGCACATATTGTGATTTTACCTTTTCGCTTGTTAACCTGAACATTATTGTAGCGATAAAAAGCAGCAAACTGAACGAAACAAATACAATGGAAAGCTCAGACTATTGCCTTGAGGTGATGGGTAAGCATGACGTCACAAAAATGTTTTTCTCATTACTAAGAGAGGCGCTTTTGACTTGCACAATTATTTTGAGACACTGTATATATTATATTATTTAAACTAGAGCAGGCCCTGTCACACTATAGCGTTTAAAGCCAACGTGTGCCCAACGTACATGTTTTTCGTCACAAAAGTTGGCAAAGTCCAAACACGCTCAAGTACGTTCAAATTCCGGGCTTAAAACGGCGTATAAAGACGAATTGGCGACGAATGAGGAACTAATGGTGATCGTATATCCAGCGTCCCACGTGACGAATTACAGCGCGTGTGCAGCGTCTATCAAACGGATGCCGAGCGTACACAACGATTGACCAGCGAATGTCCTACGTATGAGTAGCCACTGCCTAACGCTTGCATGGCGACATGTCTTGACTGGTCAAAAAAAGTCCATTATCTGTATAATATCCAGACATCAAAATTAAGTTCACTTCGGTTCAATTTATTTGTTTCTTCGATCATATGAAACAATAAGTGAAAACAAAATATAATATAATATAAAAAGCAAAAATATCAATGAAAAAATATAGGGAGACTACAGAAAAGATGCTAAGTGGAATAATGTTATAAATTGTACCCAAAAAGTATATATATTTTTTATAATTTAAATATGGAATTGATGTTCAATGTGTTAAACCGAAAAAAAAAATCGTGGGTGAGAGAAATAGAACTCGTATGGAGAAGTTACATATTCTTCGTACTTTCTTTTAAATCTTTTGAAATGGTTCGGATTTGGTTGTTTATATATTCGTATTCGTATTGATGAATAACCAACAGTTATTGAAAACGGACGTTCTAAACATTTTCAGTCACATATCAGCGTTTAGTGCCAACGTGTGGCTAACGTGTTCGAAAATGTGGCTGCACGTTCATGCGCGTTGTCAGTCGTTAGTGTCACGCTTGATATGCGTTGTATTCGTTAGCTGTTCTTTCAGTGGTCGTCGTAATTCGTTGGAGAACGCTGATTATTTTGAACATGTTCAAAATTTTGAGCGTGCGGCAACGTGCTGATCAGCACGCTATTTATTCGTCAAGTATTCGCTGTTTGAACGATCCGCACGTTGGGTGTTCGTTTCGTAATCGCCCACCGTTCGTCCAAAAAACGTCCACCCTCATCTGAAGATATGACATAACGAATGCTCAACGCATATATAGCGTCAGTTTAACGACAAGCTAACGAATATACAGCGAAATTCAACTTTTATCAAAAGTTCTCTAGGCGTCCTTCTGACGATATTCACGCGATGGTGTACCGTTACAGTACAGTGTGTGCACAGAGCACGGAGCGTGTAAGGAGCGTTTTCTTCTGACGTCACAGCCCCCATGATACCAGTGGATCCTGTATCATTTCTGTTTGTTTCTTACAAAATGGAAAAAGCACAGAGACTCCGACTTCAGTATATTTTGGTCATTCATCAGTATAAATGTGAAATGGACCATCATCATCATCGGTCGTCCGTAGACGGAGTAGAAGACGCATTTAAAGCAACATGGTTTGCCCAGAGTACTCTATCTAGCATCAATTTAGGAATTTTAGTTAGTTCCAGACCGATATCTTGTGAAATGGTGTCTAGAAAAGTCAGTGATTTCCTACCTCTTTTGTAGTATTGAGAACATAAAATCTCTATGTACAGAGTCAAATACTTTTAATTAGTTGATAAATACTGTTGCAAACGATAAATTTCTTTCTTTTATTCCTTCAAAGACTCGACAAACAGCTAGAATTTGGGCAATTGTAGATCTATTTTCCCTGAGACCACTTCGATTCCAACGGAGTGCATTGGGTCAATATGAGGTTGTAGTAGAATCATGCGATTGTAGATCTTGGCCCCAATACAGGCAAGGCTGATTCCTCTGTAGTTAGCTGGATCAAACAGATCTAGTTTTTTTTTCAGTATGGGAATAATATTACTTTTTGTCCATTGGCTTGATTTCCATATTTCTAGTGCTATTATCCAAGCCCACAGCTCTGCCAGGTTTGGCTTGTTTGAGAGCTGCATCTAATTCTTCCAATGTAAATGCTTCATCTTCGTCTTATTCTGGGTTGATAGTGATTTCCTTAATAGAGGCGGCTGGCCCTTTACCTGGTTCTGAAAGTGTTGTAGCCAGGCGGAGTTTCTCCCTTCCGGTGATCCGCGAAGTGGAACTATTCTAGTTTCTTTTCGTCCAGTGATTTCATTGATGATCTCCCAAGCTTCTGAATGCTTGTTTCAGTAAGAGGTGTGTTTGACCCGAGATATTTTCTCCTCAAGCATTAGTCTTTCCTCAGAAACGTAAACTTCCCTCAGCTTTTCAAGACAAGTGGTAGGATTGTTCAGTTTGTTAGTTACTCGTTGTAGGTTCAGTCTTTGCAGCTTGCACTACTGGGGAATGGTAGGCGTGGCTGGCAGAGTCCGACGGGGCTTTCTTGATAGGATATCTTTCGCTGTTCTGATGCAGGTTTCAGAGAGTTGGTTACACTTTATCCTGTTCTGGAAGCTCCTCAAATTCATATTGTAATGGGTTAAAACGGGTTGCCACTTTGACTGTATACTGCTCTCTGAGTAACGAATTCTTGCAAAGTTTGTGGAAGTTCAAGGGGCAGTGTTTACTTTTACGTCTCTTGCGAGTACGCAAGCTGAGTTGTACTCTGGCCGTCACTATCCTGTGGTCTCAATCAACAGTTTAGAAAGTATTGCATGATTCAGCGTTGTGGACTGAGTTACCACACTTTTTTCTGATAAGGATAAAATCAATCTGAGCCTTGGTGGAATCAGGGTACTAGAAGGTCCACATCTTACGGGAAGGTTTCCTGAAACAGGTGCTACAAAACATGAACCAGGTTGCCATCACCCAATACCTTCAAGGCAGGGGCGGCGCCACAGGGGAGGCAGAGGGAGCGGTGGCCCCTAAAATTGTCAAGACTCGGAA
>JZLH01S0019182.1:1503-6503 GCA_001188425.1 Eucidaris tribuloides | reverse complement strand
AACATGAATAAACTGTTACTATGAAGGTATTACACTCCGATGTTTCAGCTTGTTGCGTAAATCCCAAGCTTAGTTTTCATCAAAATTCCATTTAGTCGGGATAATAGGGTTTTCTCCAAGTAAACTGACCATCGTATAGCTTGCAACAATGCACGTATACTTTAAGAAGTATTCTAACATCTATAGACAGTATTGTGTCGTACTTGTAGAGTGTTTTACGATTCTGTTTGAAAGGAGATTATATTTTGTTCAAACAGTAATGAAAAAAGGTGTCCTTCTTCATGATTAAATTTGAAAATGTGCACTCTCACTACGATAAGATACCACGAATGTCACAAACTTGGGAGTATTTTCAGGATCACTTATCAAAGTATTATTGCATGAGAACCTTTGATTAAAGGGGGCAGTTTGTTGACGTAAGTAAAGTTAATTTCGTTAAATTTAATTTATTATGTCATTTACTTTAAAAGGGTCTATAATTTACTTGAAACAAATGTGTTTACCATTTATTGCAGAGTAGCATCCATCAAGGAATGAAAACCAAGTACTGTAATAGTTTTATTAAGCCACAGGGAAAGTAAAGGACGTTCCTAATTCTTCGCCAAATTGCAATATCAGGTAGTCTTTGTACGAGCGCTACAATTTGATTTTTCTACAAGGTTATTGAACTTACACAGTGCTTTACTAAAGTACATTCAATTTTCCGAATAAGTTTCTTGAAATTCAGTCTTCTTTTGATAAACAAAAACTGGTTAATTCAGAAGGGAATCGAAGTGATAATTATCTTTGACGTCTTAGAGGTAACAGTGAGGAATAAATACAATCATGCTCATAACTATAGAATATTTTGTTGATACTTAAGTTCTTAAGTCCAATATTTTCAAGACAGGTGTTTATTTCACAAAATCGCAGTATGTGAAGCAATTTTTGAATTTCCTGAGACGACTAAATTAAAAACTAAAATACGTTTGAGCGCAATAACAATTACATATCTTTTTTTTTAAATCCACAAAAATCATTTTAAAAAGTATTAAATAAAAGTAATTTAAGAACCCCACAAAAAATGGTTAATCTGTATCTAATGTCACTTATTAAATTAACATCAGAATTGTCTGTTACAAGTCTAATAACGCGCGTAACCACCACGTGACTCAACAACATCAAGAACAATACCACCATTTATAAACACAGGTTTTAGTGTCGAGTTGGACGCTACAAAATGCTCAGCATTCCTGAAATTCTTAGATTATAATTGTTTCACCTGGAATGAGCAAATATTAATCTCAGATGTACCGTTCACGGAAGAATGGCAAGTTCTAAAATGTTTCTAAAATATTCCATAATTATGAGCATGAATGTATAAAGCAATATACTCGTAATTCCGCGGTGTCAAGTTCAACTCGCTGAGTGTAATAATGTACTCGGAATTGCGTCAGCTGGGAGTTGACATTTTCCGAGTCGAACATTCTGAGTCAATTTCCGAGTTATTTTTCCAAGTCAATATAAGAATTATATTTGACCCTCACACTAAACGGTGTTATGCGAGCACCGGTAAAACAAACTACGCAGAATTGAGTCTGAATCACTCAGAAAAGGGTCATAAAGATATGAATTGGGGTGAAAAAAGTGATTCGGGGAAGTAGTCACAATATTGACTCGGCGAAAATAAGAGTATAGGCAAAACAAAATACATGTATACCATTGGTTGAGTTAAAATTAGAAATCGAAACATAAAATCATAAAGCTGGTATCAGGGGATGATAACATGATTATGTTACTTTTACATGGTATATTGTTCATTTGTATTCGGTCACGGGTGAGTGCCAACAATCAGATTTGTAAAATTGTTTTTGTCCAAGTTTTGAAGTTGCAGTATACATGCATGACTCAGTGATTGCTTTGTTACCAATACCATCATGCAGCACAAGCTACACAAACATGGCCAATAACGAATTTGAAATGTTTTACAAAATTGAACGATGAGCAGTTACCAGTAATCAAATACATGTACAAATGACTGTACTCTAATACCTTTGGTGTTCTTGATGGTATAAAGAACCTGGGCAATTCCACGGTTACTCGCGTTACATTTGGAGGCACTTTGATTCAATTGATTTCTTGCAATATTATCAATGGTAGATAGCTAAAAGTTTTTTATACCATCACAAAGCATACATGTTGCTTCTGATTTGTATAACATAAAAAACTGAGAAAATACACTGAACTCACGTTACAGAATTTGGACATGCATAAAATGTAAAGAGGACTTATTTGAAAAATTTTGTTATGTGGAGCTCTCATTCAAAAAAGTTGTACCCTTGTCAAAGCACTCTGATAGAGAGTCACAAACTGACTTTATGCAAAATGTAGTGGGTTACCCTATTTTTGGATAGATTACAAGAACATGGGTTACTCACGTTACGGTTACTCACGTTACATTTTTTCCAAAGACATATTTTCTGAGTTATCTTCACGTAAATAGATTTTTATTGGTTAAGCAATACATATATTGCTGCAGTATTATATGCATTACACTATTTCATGGAAAAAACTGCAGAAAAAATGATAATTTCTCATAAAACCTAGATTTATTCACAATATGTGGGGCCTAGTCCCACATGTGGCATATTGTGTATGATTGCTGATTTTCCTAAAAGGCAGCGTTAAAGAAACAAAATTTGGGGTAGAAATGATGACTCCCGTTGTTTCTTCATAAATCATATCCAATCAAACCAATAAAATGTATCATAAGTTGAGATAAAGCCATTTTATGAAGTGCTTGGTTTGTCCACAAACCTGTGGAATTGCCCCTATACAAAAATAGCGTTCTTTTTACCACCGAGAACCCCTAAGGCTGTAAAAAGAAGCCTAAAGGGTTCCTTATAGAACCAAAAATGGTTCTAAAGAACCATTTAGAACCAATTTTTGCTTCTTTGAAAAACCTCAAAAGGTTCCAAATACGGGACAAGGAGAGGTTCTAATCAGTACCCTTTTTTCTAAGTGTGGATATGCTATCATTCCGTGTTATCAATTTTTTAATATTTCTTTTCGATTTACAGATATTTAAGGTTGAACCTGAGGTTTTTTAATTGGCTTACAATGTAGAACACTGAAAGTATGACTTGTGAATATAAGGCCCCTTATCGTACGTACACGTACCTTGGAGTAAATGCTAAAATGATTTATATGTAATCCAACGGAAGTAATTATGCGAATTTGTTCACATCAATGTATATGTCAACATCCATGGCCAGGTATGAATTTTTGCAAGGTTCCGAAAATCATTGCTGAAACGTTGTACCTGGATAAAAATGTAAATCTGGAAAGTGCGTTATACTATTGTATTTCAGTGTGTGAACGAAAAGACAAACAGGAAAATATGTTGGAATCATTCTATTTTGAATAAAATACGACAAACCAAATATGTGTCTGCCACAAAAGGCACTTAACGGAAAATGCAAGGAAGTCCCACAATATTATTTTGTGCAACATAATATTCTTTTTCTTCGGCCAAATTTGTATCACCTCCATGGTAGGTGGTACAATTCGGGAAAATGATAAAAACCACGAGATATGCAGTCATTTCACATCCTAAAATCAGTCACTAAACTGAATAAGTAAACACAATGAACAGAACTTACGGATTTAATTGTAAATGCATGGTATCCCTTTCGCATGCCTAAAGATTAATATATTGTAAATACACTAGTTCATAGAAGAAAAAAATTAAAAACCCTTAGTAAATATACTAGATTGAAAACCCGGGCATCCCTTTTCCACCTAAACATACATGTACATGTATATACCTTATGTACTGTATAAAGGCGGCTTCTTGTCGCATGGATATCGCAAGAAACCCCAATGCCCCCACTCCCATTGTTACCCCTCCCCCCTCCCCCCTTAAGGCGGGCAAACTGATGGTTACGGTGGCATAATCCTTTCTTCGGGCATATGCATTATTTGGGGTTAAATAATCTCCCCCGTATTAATACTGTCAATGAAATATCAGAGTCCCAAATGTTTCCATTTACTTAGATAAATAAGAAGAGTATTTCTCATTGAAACCAATCTATTTCCCTTCAATCTGTCATCTATAATCTTATTTTTTATCTCATTACATGGAGGTAATTTTCGTTCTCTGCACTTATATATCACATATTTCATCGAAATTGCAATATGATTTAATAATTTCTCTTTTCCTTTTAGTTTTTGACATTCTTGCATGCCAAATGTGATATGTTTCCAGCAGCAATCTCGCAAATCCACAAAGTGAAATATATCTCTACAACTATCCTCGATGCTTTTTGAATAATCACATTGACAAAACAATGTTCGCATATTTCCTTTTCTTTCCCACAACATGTCAGAAATATATATGAAATGAAACAAACGATGATTAGTTCATATGGTCCCATGCAACAATTTTAACTGAAATTCTTGCAATCGGCTTTTAAATGTACTCTGTCTTATTTTGAAAAATATATATATAATTTTTTATCTCTTTGCCGGAAAAAGCATACTACCTGTTAGGTACATGTATATAAAAAATAATAGGCACATTTTGATCTATCTTCAAAAAGTGTAAATAAGTCTTTCTTGAACTTATGTTACTAAACTCAGCTATTTTAAACTCAGCTTGCTAAACTCAGAGTTTTCCCCCCGTTATTTTGTCCTATATTCTTACGATGTTGTGATACATCAATTTACCCCATTTTCGAAATAAAGTTCCAAATCCAATGAAAGAATATACCCACTGAAGAAGAAACCACAAAACCTAATCAAAATCAATTATTAAGAAAAAAATACGCAAATCAAAATGAAAGTAAACAGTAAAAAAAAAATCTTACTTTTTCCTGATTCTAATTGCCTTTCTATCATTCATACCCTGTATAAATCCAACCTGGCCTCCCAAAATAACCTCATTCAACAATTCCCTTACCCTTTTGCAAGAATTTTTAGCCAGAATCTTAAAGTCTACATTCTGAACTGATAGTGGTGCA
>JZLH01S0019180.1:15679-35760 GCA_001188425.1 Eucidaris tribuloides | reverse complement strand
TTATCAATCAATTGCAATAAAAAGATGATGCCCGTTACAGATTTTGATGAATGGAAAACAAGGGTTCCAACCGCATTTACCTAATGGACGGTTAGAATAGAGTCTCGGGCAAGCGGAAAGCTACATGTCTTTGCGTGACATTTCGAGTTTTGTCACAGTTGTGCAATTTGACTATACAATCGTAATAAATACCTGATTTATTCAACCGTGATTCATATAGGTTAAAACTGGAATACTCTTTGTGTGCTACGTAGAAAGCTTTTTGTATCATTCTAACATAGAGAACAATCTATGATTTTTTTTTGCTACTTTTTAGGGAGAATTTAATGTCGAGTGATCGCACGTTGCTTTAAATAGCAGCAGAAAAGTAAATGAAATACATCAGTAAAAGGTTAAGAAATATCAAACAAACATTAATAAGGTTATTAATGTTTACACATTCTAACAATCAGTTACAAACCGTAAGGCCACATTCTGTACCTACTCGCCACACGCAATCAATTCAGTATCAAGATATTATTCATACACTTATTAATTATTTTTTTCAATTTAATTATCATATTACACGCAAGGTTGACCACTCATTACAAGATATACAAAGCTTGTATTCCGTGCCATGGATGCCATTGGCATATTTCGTTGAATTATAAATCGAACACGATTCATTGCTCTTCAAATCTTCGATCATTGAATTAGAATTCTGTCATTTATGACAATGACAATGACAATAATGCTTGTCGTCTTCTGAAGATATGAAAACACTCCCGTAATTGCTTATTTTAATTACATTGAGTTTAACAACAAAAATGACTAAATAGTCTACATGTACTGACAGAATGAGACCAAATACAAAATCATTTTATTCATATATTTACGAATCCCGACTTGAAGTAACGTATCAAAGATGTCATCAATGCAGAAAAATTCCATGTCATGAGCAATAGTGAGGTATTACGACATTTTCCGTATAACAGCGTAATTGCTAAGTCTTTTGGAACGATAATCATACATCGGTCACGGCACTAAAAGCTTGTTCAGCTGAATTCTTACTTTGATGTGCCCCGGTTTCTTTCAATCGGGTCAATATTTCAATCATTTCGTGGTCAGTTTTCCTCTATGGGTGTTTTTTGATGTTGACCCCCCCCCCCGGACTTTTTTTTTAGAACACGACAGAAGACAGAATTAGGCCTATATGTTTAGAACTTAAAGTACACAGACATTTTCTTTTTAAGAACACCAAAGAACACAGGTTTTGACTTTTTATTACTTATTAGAGCACGAAATTCGATTCTTTTTTTCTTGGAAAATAGAAACACACGGAATTTGACTTTTAAGAACATACAGGAACACGAAAATTGACCTTTTTGGAGTATGGAAGAGCACGGAAAAATACGGAATTTCAACTTTTTGGAACATAGCGGTTCACGGAAGTTGACTTTTTTGAACATTGGAGGAACATGAAATGTGACTTTTTAGAACATGAAAAAACGCGTAATTTGATCTTTTAACACGAACATGGAATTCTAAGATCTTGCGGATGTGAATTAGATTGTATTTTTAGCTCACCTAAGCCGAAGGCTCAAATGAGCTATTGCAATCGCTTTTCGTCCGTCGTGCGTCGTGCTTCGTGCATAAACTTTTACACATTTTCTTTATCTTCTTCAAAATGCACGATTGGATCTGGCCCAAACTTGGCAGGAATAATCCTTAGGGAATGGGAATTCAAGGGGTGTCAAATGGTACAGCTGGCCCCCCTGGGGGCCTAGGGGCAGGGCCCTAAAGGGCCAAAATTAGGTAGTTTTCAAACATCTTCTCTAGATCCGGAAATAGTTTAGTTAAGCCACTGTGTGCATGGTGTGTGTAGATACCTCTATATGTGCCGAATTAATGTTCCTCATGACAATGCCCAGGGGGCAAAAATTTTGGAGTAGGGCCCTATAGGAATAATTTACATTCACATCAATGGATTTAGACCAAACTTGGCGGATATGAGTTTTAGGGGGAGGGGATAAGAGGGTTTCTAGAATGGTACACCTGCCCCCCCCCCCTCTTGGTGCATGGCCCAGGGGCCTCTGCCCATAAGGGCCGAAACCAGGTAACTTTCTAACCACAAGCCCATTTGTAACCAAACTTGGGTGGTAGATGCGTAACATGGACCTCTATCTTATTTGGGGTCAAAGGTCACATATGTAGGTCAAAGGTCAAATGAAGTCAAATGATAGAATATACCTGCAATTTTCTTCTTTGGTTGGTATCGGCCCATTTGTGGCTAACTTGGATGGTAGATGCCCTACATGTACAGTGACTTAAATGGTTAAATTGGGGTCAAGGTCACATAAGTAGGTCAAAGGTCAAATGTTAAGATACTAGGACGTGCCTTCTATTATAGAAACAGCACCAAAACCTGACACATTTTTTGAGCGTAGCCCGGAAGAGGCATGGTGAACATAGCCCGTAGCCGGGCGACCGTCGCCTTGCTGGTATACGTACATATATAACTGGAAGACAGTGTTCCTATCACTCGCTTGGCTGTAGATAAAAAGTCGCAGCCGTTACTGCGTTCTCATTGGCTATTCGTCGTTGTATTTTTTGCGAAACATTGCGAAACATAATTAATCGCGTCGCTTGAAACTATACAGTCACACAACAGGTAAACTTTTATCGCTACTTTTGTCGCTCGAAATTCCAGTCACACAACATGTAAACTTTTGCTCATTCTTTTCTTTGCTTTCGCCAGATCTAAGTTTTTGGTGTGTGTAAATTTGTTTTTGGTCGGCCGGCCCGGCCGAGGGGCCAAGGCATAGGGCCTATCATAGGGGGAGTGACAATGTTGTGCTGTACGTAGGCTGTGTGCTGTGTTGTGTCCATCACCTGTCCGAAGGATGGAAGGGGCTCTCACGTGGTTGTGGTGGGCGGGGAAAGGGGCAAGGACAGGTAAAGTCAGGGGTGCAACAGGGGGGCTGGGGAGGTTGATTCCCCCCCCCCCTCTGTGGGTGGGAAGGGGTGGAGTTTGCTTATTCGCTAGCAAGTACCAGTTAACCAGGGGGCGTCATGAATGTGGTGGAAGGGTTGCTTAGGTCGCTATGGTGTAGTAAGGGTTCTTAGGGACTGGCTAGTCAAGACAGTAATCATGGGGCGTCAACGGGTGTTTCGAGGAAGCGGGGTTGCTTAGGACTCGCTAGCAAGGACAGGTAATCGAGCGGTGACAACAGGTTGCTGGGAGAGGGTGGTTGCAATCCCCCCCCCGCCGTGTTCCTGATTGGGGAAAGGGTTGCTAGGCGTTGCCTCTCCCCTCGAATGACCTTAATTGGATCAGAATCCAAAACATTCAGGTATTGTGGTGGAAGGGGCTGCTAGACTACTTATCCGAGACTACTTATGAAGGCTCTTTTGGAAAGATCCACAAAACATCAGTGCTTTGGTGGCGCAATGAAAGGGATGCTAGCAGGACAGGTAATAGTCATGGTGTGCATACCAGGATTGCTGGGAGGCTCGTGGGAAGGGGTAGGGGAAGGTTTTATACTGCTACTAAGGACAGATTAATCAGGCGGGGCAACAGGTGGTGCGGATGCTGCCTTAGAGACTGCTAGCAGGACAGGTAAAGGGGGAGTGCAACAGCTTGCTGTGAAAGGAGATGGGGAGGGTGGGGAAAGGGTTCGCTTACGCGATCTGCTAGCAAGACAGAGTAAATTCGGCGGCGCGGTGCAATAACCGTGGACTGGGGAGAAGGGGGTCAATTCTCCCCCCCCCATTATAGTTTGTGGGTTTGGGAAAGGTTACTTAGGCGTTGCTTCCTCCCGACATGAGCCTTTAATTCGGAACAATCCACTAAAAATTTCAGGTAGTTTGGTTGGCGGGGAAGGGATCTTAGCGACTGCTAGCAAGACAGTAAAATCAGGGCGGGTCACCAGGGCTAGCGACTGCTTAGGGAGGTTTTGACTCCACTCCTCCCCCCCCGCCTCCATACACACTGAAAATCATGTTTTTTCATGAAATTTGGCCCTTAGGCCTGCGCACCTTGTGTAAAGGATCATTATGCAACACTGTTCGGTTGAATGTCAATAAATTTTCGATGTGGCCCCAGGTGCCCCACAAAATTATGAAGTAACCTACAGAGGGGGTTATCGGTAAAATACATCATTTTTTTTTTGTCAAAAGGCCAAGATGTGTATGAAATAGTCAAGTAACTACAAAACTTAATGTCCGATTTTTCTTTAGCACGCATAAATGTATCTGCATAACAAACTTTCGCGTGAGATACGAAAATTTTTGACCTGGGATTCGTAGAAAAAAAATCGGCCACTACCTCCTCCCCCCCTCCCCTCCCGCGCTGATCGATTTTCGGCGACTTGTGTGTCCGAAAAAAATTTGTGTAATATTTATCGCCCCCCCGCCAAAAAAAAAAAAAAAAAATTGTGCAACCTACAAAATTTCAAAGGCCCTCATACCCGCATGCTGAAAAAAATCCTAGCTACCCAACTTGTTTGTAACAAGGTGTCTAAGCATTGTCATTGAAATAGTTATTTGTACTATAACAGGAGCAAAGTGGATGAAAGATAGAATCGAGTTTGACCGATGGAATTTCCTTAATATTCGGGTCTTTCTCCTTTTTGACAATGATTTACCAATTGTTCGTCAACGGGGGGCAGGGGATACTACAGGATCGACTAATTCAAGTATCATTAATGTCGTAATAGGCGAAAATACGGTACTTCTGACTCTCATAAATCTGGAGCGAAATCTTACTACCATATCAGTCGAAATGTACCGTATAGAACTAGCTACAGGGAAATACATAATAATAATAGAGATTTGAAATACATGATTTTAAAAAATGATTTATACTTCATAGATAATTGATTTAAGACACACGTTCTCTCGTGGGATAATAGAGGGAATAGAGAGGGAATAAAAGAATAAAGCTAGTGGAAAGAGAGATAATTAGAGTGGGATAAAGGGACGAATTAATGGATTTGGGAGAGAATTTGGGGCATTAGCGCAAATAAAGGGGGAATAAGAGGAAAAAAATCAGGGGGAATAAGAGGAAGAATAAGAGGGGCAATACAAGAGGGATACAACGGAATAAGGGGCTGGGGAAGGGGTTGGCGGATTTGGCGACCATATTGGGAGATGGGGAGGATATGGGGACCCCCCCCCCAAACATAAAAAAAATGAGGGAACGAGGTGCGTGGTGCAGCTTCATCGGCGCGAAGCGCCGATGAAGCTAGTGTGTTTATAAAAACGAATGATTTTTAACTTGGCAGAATCAGCTATATGGCAAAGGGGTGCAAAGTTTTTCACCTACTTCGTTTGGCTCTGTTGGCTCCAAGGGCCAATACTACATGTATATGTAAAACTATATGTATAATTATAAAAACGAATGATTTTTAACTTGGCAGAATCAGCTATATGGCAAAGGGATGCAAAGTTTTTCACCTACTTCGTTTGGCTCTGTTGGCTCCAAGGGCCAATACTACATGTATATGTATAACTGATGTTTTTCCTATGGGTACTATAAAGAGTTTGCAAGACCTCAGGTGAGCGTCGTGCCCCCGGGGCTCTTGTTGTTTATTTGTCTGTACAACTTGCCCCGTCGGTTGGGAGTGGGAAGGGGTACTTGATATGAAGACCGTGTAAATTAATGCACTCCTCCTTTTAGATGTTTATTGTACAGGCAGAATGAAATAATGCCCTCGCTTGGTTGAAATGATAAAAAAATGGGGGCATACAATGATTACCTCAATGCATCTTTAAAAGCCTTGGTTGTTGGAGTACACCTGCAACAATGCATACTAATAATCATCATTATATGCCTGCAGTAGTACATTACGACTAATTCTTATTCTGTCACTTGTTTGAGTACTCTTAACAGAGGACCTTAAAGACATTATATAATATTGTAGAAGACTCGTTAAAAAATTGTCAAACTTTGCTATCTGACATATCTGACAGTGTTTGAATGGACAATAAACACCCTAGAACACAAAATTTCAGACAGTTATGCTGTCACTTGTGAAATATGTGCAGGTAAAAATTGGCACATTAATTATTCTTGGCTGATGGAAATTCTGCAACACAGCAGTCTATGGGGAAAACTGGGATAATCTCTCAACGATTTTTACCTTTTTAAAGCACTTATTTTTTTTACGCTGCGTCAATCAGGTAACATATCCCCACCCTAATTGACACCTGAATTGACAGGGTAAGATGCATGATAATTTGCGTACCCTCATTCGTTCAGGAAACAAGTTATTCTCCCAAGTGACAGTCAGCCCATTTGAAGAAAATTTTGAATTATAGATTTCAATGTCTACGTATACCACCTTATGCTCGTAGAATATATGCATTATGCACCTGTCTGCAAATATTAATGAAAGCTGGACGTAGCACAAGTAATTGAATGAAAATCGAGTTTACATTTCGCAGATTTGAAAAAGCTTTCAATGAAATACACTTGACTGCATTATTGACCAACACGGACTTGTCACATAGTTAGAATGGAGAAATTATGTGAAACACTATGCACAGACATGTTTTGACAGAACTTTCAATAACATGGATATACATGTATAAAACATAGAATCTACTTTCTGTGCGTTGCTTACACACACACACACACACACACACACACACACACACACACACACACACACACACACACACACACACACACACACACACACACATCGACACACATACACACATACACAAACAAACAGACAAACAAACAAACAAGGTTATCAACTTATTAGATGGGTATTAATTTCTCTACACAGTTTATAGAAAAGGTAATCAACTATAGCTCTAGAAAATGATGTTTGGACTTTAACAGAACAATATTTTGTCAAACTTTCAGTGATTTAATAGGACAAACAAACACCCTAGAATAAAAACTTTAGACAGTACAGATATATAGATGTACAGATAAGAATTAGTACACGAAAAAATGTTGTCCCGGGAACAAAATTCTGCGACACAGCAGTCTATGGTGGAAAACTGGAATGGTCGCTCATTGATTTTTCACTGTTTAAAGAGAATCTAGAGTTCTGGTTGATAATGGAAAATCTTTCGTCTTCATCAAAATTCCTTACTTTATTGGTTTCAAGGTGAAAGTATAATACATTTATGTTATAATGTGGGAGTAATCTACTTCAAAAGTAAAAACTAGTTGTGGGATTGGCAGTTTAAACAGGTGAAGTTTCCACCTCCGTAACCCCAGATGCATTATCAACAATTGACATTGTCCCACATATTGAATTCGGTGTTAGTACTTTGTCAGCAGTGGGGATTTTACATTTGTCAAAAATGAAGTGTTCTGTTGTTTTCAACTACTCTCTCCTGTACTATATAGTAACATTTTCATAATATCATCTTCACAGAAGGTTTGAAAGCATTTGATATTAAAATCATGTTCTGCAAGCACCCAATCTTATCTTGAAAGAATTTTATGATCGTTTTAAACAGCATTTTTTTCAGGGCCTCATTTATAGGCCTTATCAGAGCCAATGGTAATATTGAGGATCGCGTAGATCAGATTTTTAAAAGCAGAAATGTTTACCGATGCCTTTAAAGTTTTAAATATACTTTCTGAAGGTACCTTTTAGATGGGTTTTGCCTGTACCACAATACCGTTGATAAACCGACTGAGTATATCGCAAAAAAAAAATGATGTCTGGTATTAAATTGGTGTTCTCGCTTAGGGCTATGCCTAAATAATATAGGCCTATGGCCAAAACGTAAGAGTAAAACATGCTAATATCATAAATGCACACACAAGAACAACAAATCAGCAGGGTTATTCTGTATAGAAGACATTGACATTTTACAACATTTTAAGTCTCCTGGCATATTCCCAAATTTAACATATCTTTCATTGTCACTTTATAGCACTATAGGAAGGTAAACATAAGGGATCGGTTGGAGTAAATTCTCCTTTTTGACTGAAATAGCGGCAAAAATGACGCGTGTCGTACGGGACGATGAGATGTCCCGTACGACACGCGAGTATTTTCATTCTGTTTCATATCAAAATAATAAATTACTCCCAATGTCCAATTATTATTCGTAATAGCCTTCTGCTAGTACTGTGGCATGGATATATCTTCTTTTCTCATTTATTTGGACAGCAGATTGAAAAATGTTGCAAAAATTACATTTTTTTTTGTAGTACGGAATCTTACATCAGTGGTTAATTATATCTGAGGTGAAAGTGTGTTTCCCCGTACAAGCTTGTCTAATAAACAAATTGTAACTAAACTTAAATATCCCTAACTTTCTCAGAAACATACTTCTTGAATCTGTCTTCGCCTTATCCAGAGTATCCTTGACAGAGTGGTTGAAGTCGTTTATTCGCAGGTAGTCTACGGTCATGTTTTCCTCCAGCATTCGGTCTCTGATTGCCGGAGCCGCGAGGGAGGAGTAACCAGGGTAAACCCACATGAGGGCACATCGTCGCCAGTTAAAGTGTTTAAAGTAAGCCAGGACGGAGTCGGCCAAAGCACCTGTTTTGAAGGACGTACGTGTAACAGTGGCATATCGATTTTTGTCATCAAGAGTCGCCGAGGTTGAACCACCGGACAGAAGCGGGAGATTCCAGAATGCGGCCAAATCCGCCACCCCAAACGTTTCATAGCTGCACGGTGGTCCGAAAAACCCGTACAATGTGTGGTTGGCTTGAAGTTCGGCGGCAAAACCGGGAGCTTCCATAAGAGGTCGTCCGCAATCCGGACCTGTCTCTTGAAAAATGTAAGACAGGGTGAAGTTGAGGAACTTGCCCGTTGCTGTCCAGTTGTTCACCTTCTCGAAAGCAATATCGATGGCCGGACGGAGGTGAATTTCGTTCATATTGTGAGGGGCGCCAGATAACAGCAGTGCTAACAAGATGTACATGGTTTAACGTACGAATTTTAGAGATGCAAGATAAAAGTACGATCCAACTCGGCGCGCCAAAACAGTCTGTTTATCCGAGAATATGACTGTCAATAAAGCGAGCGGTGAGAGGATGGGCAACTTTCTAAGAAATGACGTGTACGCAAGAGACGGTGATTAAATGCAATCGCCAGACTTTCCAATTAGACAGCGAACAGCTAACGTGAGAGTGATCGTGATTATTTATCCCTTCTCGATATACCGTAAGTGTTCATTTACATGTATAATGATGGACTGTCCACTGCGGTGTCGATGTGCGCATGTGCGTTCTTACACATTCAACATGTTCAATGACGAATGAATGAATATATAAATTATAGCATCAGTCCAAACCCCTCCCCAAAAACAATAACAACAAGTTAATGAAAAAATAAATAGATAAATGCATCTAAAAACAGAGATAGAGAACGATTTTTGTGTGTGTGTTTCAGTGAGTCTTTTCATCATTTGTAATGAAATCAGCCATGACTTGGGTTATTAACGATGCATTTCTCAAATCAAAAGTGGTCCGCATTCGGCGCAATCCGTAAGCGTGGAACGAACCAATAAGAACTATAGCATTGTCATTATTATTTATTTTGTAATCCAACCTGGTACCATATCTATTGTGTCACTTCAAAAAAAAAAAAATCGCAAATTTGCTAGTTTTATTGATGCAATCAGGGAACAGAAATGATAACGACCGACGCGTCGGCTACAAATTTAAAAAAAAATAGCTGACAGAGATTTTTGTTAATCAACAAAAAGTGAAATATGCGATAGATACTCAACTTTTTATACTTTTTGTCTAGTTCAGCTTTGCTTAATTCCCTGGAATATCTGGAAAATCAATCCAACTAGAAGTAACATTTTCGCACTCTTTCTGTTGCATATTTTCCAACATTTCTTACTCTGAATGAAACTGAAAACAGTCGTCGTTGATTCCGGTGGGCACGTGTGAGCTTTTGATATTTTGTAAATACAGGAAGCGTAAGAAAATGAATTATGAGACGGTATAAAAAAGACATATGTAACCATAATACTCCCATTAACCTTAAAGTCAGTGGATCTCATTTGCAAACATCCCCGCAGACCAGGAAAAGATAACCCATGCCCTTAGGCTATTGATGAAAGGCATGTCTGTGAAATCTGGGGGAGAGAAATTGCTTGAAATTTGAAAATGCGAAAGAAAGACAGCCGTTTAGTGTACGTTCTATGGTAGGAATTTTTTTCCTCGCGAGAAAAAAAATTCCAATCAGAGTCTAACAGTCACTATAATTCCACTAAAACTGAATTTCTAGCTCCTATATTTTGCTAAAAGGTTCCAAGATGGCTTTTTCTTCTGAATGTCATTGTATTTACACAATGTTAATTTTTAGGCATGCAAAAGAGATCCACTGCCTTTAAATGAGATACGTTTAACACACCACTTGCTACGGACTTTGATTCAACTTTCCGTTCAACTGCACGGCAGGCCATTCGCGGTATACATGTACATATACGCACCTTGCACTTGAAACGACCCTTGATTTTAAAACCCATTTTCTCATTATTATGGACCACTGGTCTTCTTTACCTTAGCATGATTATTCACTAAACTAAGTGGGTTAATTTGCTCCAATTTGACAGTACCACGCGCAGAATTTCACCTGCTATGTCTATAAGAGTGTCGTTGCAATGTTACAGAGAAATTAAGATATACGCGTCAGTACCACAAGAAGAGTTTCACGTGCAAAGTCTAAAGAGTTGTGTTGCAATGTTACTGAGACTGAAAGCTAAACGTCTATTTTTTTCAGATTGCCATAAATACAGAACTGGATTTATTTATTTTTTGTGGTGGGTGGTAACAATGTTCATGATTTTATTTTTCTTAGTGATACTTGTGCATGTGTTTATGTATTTTTTTCAATATACATGAAGTAGTAGTAGTAGCAGTACAGTAGTAGTAGTAGAAGTAGTAGTAGTAGAAGTGCAATATTATTGCTTTAATTAGTTATTTGCTAAATATTAGTGGTACTAATACATTTATGCTTTCTGAATAACGTTAAGAAATGATTTCATCGTGTAAGAATGATATCAATGTTTCCAATAAACCCAAGCGAAGCTACAAAGTCCTTAATTCTCTGATTAAGTCTAAATATGAAGCCCTGATATAAAATAATTCAAAACGATTATTTTAGTGCTATGAAAAATAAACATTTGGCTTTGGCATGCTAATTTCCCGAGTAGACTGCTGTGTTACAATAAAGAGTCAACTTGAGTGATTATCATCTATAAAAATGCCTGGCTAGTGCCAACATAACTTTCTAAAGTTTCGTATTTTAGAGGAAGCGGATATATTTTACACGCCTAAAAATTAACATTGTGTAAATACGCTAGTATAGAGAAGAAATTACCACTTAAGAACCTTTATCAAAGTAGAATAGCTAGAAACTACCGTAAGTTTTGTTGAAATTATGGAAACCGTTAGATTTGGAATTGGATTGTTGTATTTTCTATATACCAAAATTACTAGTTCATCTTCAGACCCTTGCCCTGCATGGGTATTCATCTTGTATGATATACGAAATGTCTTTACAAATTACAAATGTGTAGGCCTACTACATGCATTCTTACCACATGTCAAATTTTATACACTAATCTCACGCAGATTGGTATTCACAGACTAATAGATGGTCACGGAAATAGGGTATTGAACTGGCTCAGTTTAGTGAGCCGGAATCACAGAATAACCGGCAGTTATTATATGCACTGTGATGTGTGTTGTGTGTGTGTGATGTGTGTGTGTGTGGATGTGTGTGTTGTGTGTGTGTGTGTGTGTGGTGTGTGTGTGTGTGTGTGTGTGTGTGTGTGTGTTGTCTATGTTGTGTGGTGGGGGGTATGTGTGTGTGGTGTATGTGCTGTTGTATGTGTGGGGTTGTAGGTGTGTGTATTGTGACGTGTGTGCTGTGTTTGTGTGTTATGTGTGTCGCTATGTGTATGTGTGTGCCTGTCGTGTGTGTGTGTGTGTGGTATGTGTGAATGCATGGATGTATGTGTGTGTGCTGTGGTGTGTGTGTGTGTAATGGTGTGTGCATGTGGTTATGTGTGTGTGCGTGTTGTGCGTTGTGGTGTGCTGTGTGATGATATGTGTGTGCATGTGTATGTGTTGGTTTATCGTGCGTGTCGTTTAGATGTGCATATTGATGTATGTGAGTGCATGTTGTAATGTGTGGGTGCGTCCTTTCGTGCCTATGATATGGTGTGTGTGTATGTGTTGCATGTGTATGTAGTAGTGGTTCATTATATAGTGTTTCGTGAGCGTGTGTATGTCGTGTGTGTGTGTGTGTGTGTGTGTGTGTGTGTGTGTGTGTGTGTGTGTGTGTGTGTGTGTGTGTGTGTGTGTGTGTGTGTGTGTGTGTGTGTGTGTGTGTGTGTGTGTGTGTGTGTGTGTGTGTTTTAAATTCCAGATAATTAATAACCTTCAAAAAGACATGTCTTTCACAAGAAGTCTAAGGATAAGTGCCGTCTGGTTGTGTTTCTTGGGGGCTGCAAAAGATACCATATACCTTTAAAATGGTCATTATTTAAGCATGTAATGTAGCTCAGACATCAGAGCTTGACATTCGTTTGAATAAAACCGCATTAATGCAGAAATTGCTTTTTATTTGTCACTCTGATACGATAAGTATAAATGTTGTATCCATTATTCCAATATGTAATCGAAACTAGACCACATGGATGCATCCATTAGTGTCTAGTATACAATATTCAGGAAATCTTGACATCGAGATATTTTCTTTGCTAAGGAACAAATAGATTCACTTGGCCATGTAACACAATTGTGTTAGGGCTCGTCAATATTGAAGCGTCAAAATTATCAGCTATCTGCTGTGCATGTGTTAGAAATGAAGCTATTATAGCTGATCGCTCTTATTATTCTGTCTATATTGAAGGGCAGGCCGTCTTCACTTGATTGACAATGGCGAAAAATATGTAATTTATATTTGCCAAATTTGTCAATATAATTACGGTAAATAAAATCGGACGGTAGTTTCCCACCATTATCGAGGGCTATTCAGATGACATGTCATTCTTTCTTTCGTGTCCGTCATCTACACAAATCCAAAAGTGACATGTCATTTTCATGCTTGTATTGAAAGTTAAAATTAGTCCATGCAAAATAGTATTATCGAAATATAACTTACTTTAAATCAAATCTATTATATTTGGTGTTCTGCAAATGACACTTTGGTACAAAAGAGCGCAGTTGAAAACACCAGAATAGTGTTTAGCATACAAAATCAGAGGAACCTCCACTTCAATGAGAGAGTATATATTTTTGACTCCCGTAAGAGTGGAATTCTACTCTTAAAGTAGTAGAAATCATCCTCAAAGGAGTGAATTTAGACACTAATCTACTCCAAATGGAAGTGAATTTTACTCCCGAAACGAAGTAATTCCTACACCCAGTAAGGAGTCACAAGTGGGGATAGTGTCGTTAAGTGTAAAATTCCACCCCACCCAAGAAGTGAAATATACTGTAAATATAGTGTAGAAAAGGGGCTAAAAAAAGCGGCGAAAACAGCGTTTCGATCATTTTGAATCTACAACGGGCTGAAGTTTATGATGACTTTTATTTTCCGTCTCATGGCATTGTTTCAGCTGGAAATTTATGTGAATACGGTTACCAATGTATTAGTTTAAATAAACACTACTTCCTATGACCTCACAGTCACCAGTAACTGTACTGACTGAACTTCCTGACTTACCTCTTTATTCTACATAGTCATGATGTCACACAGCACACTACCGTGTTATAAGTGTCGACAAAACAACAACAAGGACCACATCTTAACATTATTTTTACGATTTTAAGTATACAAGTCAAAAACACAATCTATAATCTGTTCTGTATAAAGTAATTTTAATCTACTTTCTGACCATGCTCATTGTCTAAACTTTTCCTTTGATAAATTTTCACATTGTGTTATTCTTTTTCGTTAACGGCACCAAGAAACACTCACTAGAAGGTACAAATTCCCCGTTTACATGATTGCAAAATGAAATGCAAAATGGTAACCAAAAGCGCTACGCAAGGGCTGCCTACGTGGTCTATTATGTGCAGAGAAAATTCCAATATGTTTCATTTATGGTCATTGCAGTTTCATGAGTTATAGATCCCATAATACTGTGATTGTCAGATGATCAAATAATTGAAAGGACTTGTAATATTATGCACATAGTATACATGTATATGGTATTTCCCTCACATTCCACTGTAATAAAGGCTTATTATTTGAACTTCATGGTCATATTGAGCAACGTTGTGTTCGTACACAGTATTATTCGTTAATCTGGGCCCAAATTCTATCAGAAAAATAACATTGATGAAAGGATGCTAATATTAGGATATGCATAACTTCAGATCTTCCAGTACACATCTTCGTCAAATTTCTGCAAATTAATTTAACCCATCCAGATACAAATATAAAAAAGATACAAATAACCACATACACTTTTGTTTAGAACAAAGTTTGCCCTCTCCATCCCCAACCCCCACCCTCCCCCACCCTCTCCCACCCAAAAGACAAACAAACTTATTTTGTGGCAATATCTAGAAACGTGGTGATTAGATAATCTTTTGAAGCAAATATCACCTGCTTCGTTAGGCCGATGTTTGCAGGTTACGAATGTGCACACTTCTCACCGCGAGATGGCGTCAATCTCCCAAAAAGTCATCAATACATTGCATCTCACTTAAATCAGAGATAAAATGAAACAATTTATGGCAATCTTGCAGTGAGATAAATTGTCTTGTACTGTGTGCTGTCTGGAGCATCGAGATTTTGCATAAAATAATGACTTTGGCACTGTTTTTCAAAATGTGCTTCTTTTAAAAAAAGAACCATCTTGATGGCATCTGTTGAGTATGAATGGAGCAAACATTTAAATACTTAAAATTATTTTTATGACTGTTATAATTTAAAGTTTGAATAACCTGGATAAGCACCGCCGTCTAAACAGATTGTCGCAGGTGTATGTTCATGTTCATTTGCATATCATACATTCTGATCATATTAAATGCCTAAATGTATAAATAATTCGTTAAAAATCTATGCAGGACACAAATCAAACTTTGATTTATGTTGCTTTTGATGCATGATACGTGATGAATAAGGCTTGTTGAAAAAAAATCAGTCCTGGGGGCGCTGTTGCTGATATGCTGGTAATTTTCATGATTGGTTTGTTTATCTCTTCAGGTAAGTTGGATATACTTTTGTACATACACATTTTTCCTCACAGAAATTACACAGCTATACTTTTCAAACAAGTTCCCTTCGTTTTGTAAAAACAAATGTGTTTCAAGTTGAAATGGCTTCACGTTTGACGTCAAGTCTCTTGCATCAAATGAATATCTTCAAATTAGATGCGAACATAATTATGAGGAATAAACAACGAATAACCACCAAACTATATATTTGTATCAGAATAACTGAAGAAGGAACGACTGAAATTTAAAAAAATATCATTCCAAATGTGTATACTTTTAAAGTGAAATATGCAAATTTTCGTTTAAAAAATTATGTTCATCAAGTTCAGTCGCTTTAATGTTTAAAAATAAGACTGAGTGAGTACTTGCAAAACATAATTTCAATATCAACTGTTTTCAAACCTTCTATGAACAGGTGGTATTCTGAAAATGTCACTATAGTACAAAAGAGAGTATTTGAAAACAACAGAATACTTCGTTTTTAACAAATCTTTTACATAAATTAAACACAGAAATTTATATCTTGCACAATGTTAATTGTGCATAGGGCTGGCGGTGGAAAATTCACCTATTTGAACTGCCTACATGTATACTACAGCTATATATTGCATTTGAAGTGGGTTAGTCCAATATAATAATGCAAATATAATGTACTTTCACCTGGAAACCAATGAAATGTGGAATTCTGATGAGAGATTTTCTATCATCAACAATTGCGCCAAAGCTCTTATGTCAAAATAAAAGACAAGTTTCAAATAAGATACGAACATAAGGCAATTTTATATTGTGCCAAACCTTCATCCCCCACACACAACACAATAAACAAAAAAAAAGAATAATTACTGAATAACTGTATTTGAATAATTTAAGGTATCTCCTGAAGAAGGGAGTGGTTATAAAATAAACATTTAAAATCATTGTGTCAAGTGGACCATTGTGGGACCAAGGCGTGAAATGGCACTACGGGATCTGGCATTCTGTCGTATCTAGGTAAATGTAAAATGCCACTGACTTCGTTAATATTTGGTCAGTCCTATGTCCAATATTGAAATTTTAATCAATTTTGAAGCAATTTTTCCTGTAAATCGAAATTCCAAATGTGCGTAGATGTGCTTTAAACTGGAAAATTCGCATTTATGCCGTGAAATTTAATTTCTGCTTAAAATAAGCGTTATGAAATACATTCGCGACATAGCCAGTAAATGGAAATTTTAATGACAATAATAAAGCTCCAAATATGAAGTTTGTTATTCATATTATGGCTAAAGTATTTGATGTAAAAAGCACGACAACAAACACGCTAAATTGTCTCTCATGCAAATTGAAATTTTGATCGAGTTCAACTGCTGCTGAGCAACAGTATCCTCTACCATGTGGATTACACTGTTTAAGTCAACACTGGCAAAATTAGATTTAACACACTAATGGTTACCAACTATAGACGCCAAATCAGGCGCCATTTGACAATACTGTTGGTGTTAAAAGTATTCTAAAATTCTTTCTATGTTATAACGCGGTGTCGAAAATCTAAACCACGTCAAGTACTTTTATTGGGAACAGCATGCTTGAGAATATTCTCTGCCAAAGGTCTAAAGAGTTGCTTCAGTGAGTACTTCATAGAAAGTGTTACGATTGATTCACAAGGCAGACTGTTCATATTGATACGGTTACGAAAGGTCCCAAATGACCTAAAAACTTACTAAAGGTAACAAAAAAGTCACAAAAAATAAACAGTGTACGACTTAGTTATGTGACAGAGGGCAACAGTTTTGGCACCTAGTTTTTAGTCTGTCCATCTAACTTAATCGCATTTAAGATTGTCAAAAATGGACCTTCTTAATTTTACATCACCTGGCTATAAACCTGTAAAAGGAGCGTTCAATGCAATAGAATTAATACTTAAATGAATAGGCATGAATTTTAGTAGTGTAGAAAATATTTTATCTTATATGTTCTACGATGTTTACTCAACCAATATGATCTACCTCACTCAGATATTTTCAGATTAAACTTCCATAATGATGAATGATATATATTTCAACACTAAATGATACAGCATGAAGGATTAAGTGACTTTTAAACTTTTAAACTGGAATCATTGTTAAAAGATGTCTTTCGTGAAATTGTAATTTTTGTCGAGCCCACCGAAGTGGAGGGAAACTAAGGGATCACTTAAGTGCCTGTACGTCCGTCATCCGTTAGTTACGCTTACAAAAACTTAAATAACTGTGTGATAAATGCTCCAATTTCAATCAAACTTCGATGGAAGATCACACAGACTTTGATTACGTAAAGGTCACCGGCATGGGTCAACGACTTTTTGAGCCCCAATGTTAAGTTTTTGAGCAAGTTTCTATTATGCCCCCATTGACCCAATTGTGACCAAACTTGGGGGGGTAGATGTCTCATAGGGGGCTGAAGGTCACCAAAAGGTCAAAGGTCAGCGACAAGGGTCAACGACCTCTTAAAGCCTAATGTTAAAGGACGAAGGAGCCAGCAACTAACAGGCATAAGTTAAGAAAAAAAAGTACATTGTGAGTATTGTGAGAATTATGGTGCATGGTGATAAAGACAGCCTAAATAAGGGGGACTGTGAGATACTCACCCTCAGCAAGGCCCTATAAATTAGTTACTTTGTATTTATTTTACGTCTTTGCAAGTTTTATCCCGAGATAAAACTTGCAGAAACAGCTATAGGGGGAGGAGCTTATCGATTCAAACAGTGCATACATTGCCACGGCTCGACTAACACACGTCGGGTGGCATGCGTCGGTCACACACGGTCAGCTCCAGACCTGTGCACGTGCGATCTGATTGGTTGGCAAGACCTCAATTTGTTTCTAAACTTATGCCTGTTAGTTGCTGGCCCCTTCTCCCTTTAAGTTTTTTGTAGCAGGTTTCTATTATGGCCCATGACTTTGCCCCCATTTGCCCAATTGTGACCAAACTTGGGTGGTAGCGGTCTCATATTGAGCTGAAGGTCACCAAAATGTCAAAGGTCACCGGCAAGGGTCAACGGCCTTTTTGAGCCCAATGTTAAGTTTCTAGACACAATTTGGTTACATAACATGTCACTTACTGCAATTATTCTCTGTAGCTTTCAAAAGGATATCTTCCGTCGTGTCCGTAGGTGAGAGGGGCACGTATCCCACCGACAGACTATCATCCGAAAAAAATGGTATCGGTACCTTAAATCGAAGGATTACAATCCGCGAGTTCTCCGTATCAAATTCTTGGATGACGGCAAAATGTTCCCACCGAAAGTGTGCCATTGTTTGTAGGAGGCATCGCAAGAGAGACATTATTTCATACGAAGTGCGGGTTAGGATGGGAAAGCGGTTTTCAGTCATGATGAAGTTTAAAGAAGGCAGAGCCGCCGTGATCAATGGAAGTTTGACGTAAGAAGCCAGAGTGGCTACCTGCCTCATCTCCGAACCACACGGCGGACCGATATAACAATCTATGGACTGGACCTCCAGCATTTCACTCGCCAGGGCCAGAACCTCCATATCGTGAGTCTCACAATTAGGACCAGTTTCATTGAGAATAGCCGATATGCTGAAATTCACATAGAGACCGTTCTTAACCCTCTCCCAGATAGTTTCGAGTGCAATGTCGACAGCGGGCTTGATTTGGAACGTGGTTATCACGGCAGGCTCTGATGAGCTAAGTAGTCCGATCAAGACATCATTCTTGGCCCGTTTAGCAGCGTTCGGAGAGACCAACAGTTGACATGAAAGGAAACTGATAACAACGCATGACTTCAAAAACATATTCATGCTGTGTTAACCACAATCAGTTCCGAACAATGGTAGTGATAGCATCTTGTAAACTGCTTACCGTTATGTTTTTTGAAGACTACACATTCTCAGTATATACTTTTGACAGATCAGGCCATAAATCATAACTTAATAATACTTCAGTAATGCGTTTAGTGTCCGATTATCGGTCGACACGATCAAAATGGCCTCGTTAACGATAACCGATGCTTTTACCGACGATTAGTTGGTGTCGATTCTTAGGTAAATCACGCTAGCGTTAATTATGTTGCCAAGAAGCGGCCTATGGGAATCGTTAATAAGTTTAATATTTGACCGAATAGTTGCCCGTCTACATTAAGTCAAAGCTGTAGACACGTCATAGATAATAGGGCAACGTTTAGGTTTAATTTTGATATTTTGATTGCTTTGGTTCGGCTTACACGTGATTCGACATGATTTTTCAACAGCAAATTATAGAAGATCATGCCGTAAACACTCTAAAGGTAAAAAGTAAAGTTCTATTTATGTTTTTCTCCAAATGTATGCGGGCAATGAACAAAAATATTTATGATATCCCACACTTTGAAACCAGTACGTTCGTGTAACACATACAGTGCGTGAACGTTATGAACTATAATTGTGTCGATTAATGATTGTACGATGTACATGAAGATATACGTGGACATGATAAATGACGGCAATTAATGTTAGTGCAATGGAAACAATCACGTGGCCATGCACGCTTGCAAATTTCTTACTTATTTCACTGTATAGAATCAGCTGGAGTGTAATAATAATAAAACAGTATAAAATATAATTACACAAACGATAACAATAGTATTTGCACAAAAGTTGCAAGATAGGAAAACAACATGAAATACACTTCGTAAGATCCATTAAAATCACTCCAATATAATTTTGTCAAGTATGTACTCGAAGGTAAGCGCAGAGGTGGATTTTTTGTTTTAATCTCGACTTGTCTAAACTTTCAGAAAGAGTTGTTTCTGACATAGCATCAGGATTTCGTAATGGATTTCCCAGTACGTGTATTTCATTGCTTAGCGATCATGTATGTTTTTGAGAATAATAATAATAATAATAATAATAATAATAATAATAATAATAATAATAATAATAATAATAATAATAATAATAATAAT